>JAKKIK010002554.1:0-10685 GCA_024500135.1 Heterodera carotae
TGGCTTTCGGTTTCGGTTTCGGTTTTCGGGTCTGACTTTCGGTTTCGGTTTCGGGTTTCGGTTTTCGGGTTTTTTCGCTTTCGGTGCATCACTAGGGGGGCATTGGTTGAGGTGAAATGAGTGAGTGGTTTTGGCGGTGATTGAGGGTGGATGGATAGATATTGTTGTTGTTGTTGTTGTTGTGCTTGGCGGCTCGTCAACACCGAGACAGTGTGTCCCCGGGCGTCGACGGCACTTTTATGTTGTCGCCTTGGGGGGGGGGGGTGGGGGGATATGGCAAATGATGCCCTTGCGGACTTGGGGGGATATAAATGGAATTTGGAATTTGCATTTCTTTAAACATTTCTCTAATAGAACCCCCTCCCACTGCTGTGGGAGAGGGAGGTTTACTTTTAAGACTACCCCGAGGTGGGGTTCTATTAGAGGCGGCTCTATAAAAAGGGGCTCTTTAAGAGGGGGTTCCATTAGAGGGGGCTCTATTAGATGGGGCTTTATAAAAGAGGTTCTATTAGGGGGGACTCTATTAGAGGGGCTCTATTAGGGAAAATACGGTAAGTGCCCGAGACTTTGTGGCCTTAAAATGCCTCCAGTTTCTTGCTTTCTATCGTTTTCTCTCTCTCTGCTTTTCTCTCTCTCTCTCTCCCCTCTGTCTCTCTCTTTTACTCTCTCTCTCTCTCTCTCTCTCTCTCTTATTTCACTGTATTTTTTCTCTCTTCCCTCACTCATCCTCTCTCTATCTCTCGGTCTCTCTCTTTCCCTCTTCCCCCTCTCATTCTCCCCTCTCTCCCCCCGCCGGCGTTTAATTGTTCTCTCTTATCGAAAAATACGTCGTCCTCCTCATTTTCCCCGCCGGCTGCTGCTGCTTGGTCCACTTTGCACCAGCCGCCTCTGCCTCTAAAAATAGCACACTGTCTTCCTCTTCTTCTTCTTCTTTCTTCGCCGGGGGGCGCCTATCCGTCAAATTGCGTCTTTTGCTGTGCTATTTTTAGGCCTCCCCCCTCCTCCCCCCCTCTTTTTATACACATTTGTGCACTCTTCTCTCTCTTTTATTGCACATACATTTTTGGCCCCCCTCCCCCTCCCCTCCCCTCCCTCTCTTCGCCCCCCGGGCGATGTTTTGGCGGCGGCGGCCGGCGGCGATTGTATATAATGGAAAATGGAAGCGACGAGTGAAAAATGGCGGAGAAAAGAAAGAAATAATAAATTTTGGGGGACTTTTCTCTTTTTCGAAGGCAACAAAAAATTGGCCATAAAACATTGTGCATGATGGCCCGGGATGTGGCCGGATTCCGGCGGATTAACCCGGATTTTTAATAGAACCCTCCGGGGTACTACTAGAGGAATTGGGGAGGGGGCATAAAACATTGTGCGTGATGCCCGGGGATGTGGCCGGATTCCGGCGGTAACCCGGATTTTTTAAATAGAACCCCTCGGGTACTATTAGAGGATTTGGGAGGGGGACACAAAACATTGTGCGTGATGGCAGGGATGTGCCCGGATTCCGGCGGACTAATCCTGAACCATTAAAGGGGGAGGGGACTCTAATATAGTTGAAGACTCAGTGTTCTAAATTAAACTACCTCCCTCTAATAGAGCCCCCTCCTTTTGGGGGAGTGGGGTGGGATGAAAACAAAAATCCCACATCTTCTAATAAGGCTCCCTCTTTAAAACTCCTTTTTTGGGGGGGGGGGGGGGGGGGGGGGACAAATAAAGGCCCCTCTACCCTCAAGTAAAGTGTCTACACAATAAAGGCCCCCCTAATTTTATGGGTGTTTTAAAATAGAATGCCCAGGGTCTCTAATACAGGGAAAGCGATGTTGTTGTATTCGGCATTTTTGTTGTTGAATTTAAACACATTTTAATCCGTCCCTTTCCCTCGCTCAGAAAATCTCTTCGGGCGGCGTCGGCAACAAGGACAACAGTCACACGCACACCTGCTACCCGCACTTCACTTGCGCGGTTGACACGGAGAACATCCGCCGGGTGTTCAACGACTGCCGTGACATTATCCAACGCATCCACTTGAAGCAGTACGAGCTGTTGTAGCTGCTGCTGCACACAGTGTGAAGTGCCATCCGATGATGCCGTGCCCCGCGGCGCGCGGCATGCTTTGCCCTCTCGTGCCCCGCGGCACCACGGCATGCCTTGCCCTCTCGTGCCACCGCCTGTGGGGCATGCTTTGCCCTCTCGTGCCCCGCGGCACGGCTGCCTTGCCCTCTCGTGCCACCGCCCGTGGGGCATGCCTTGCCCTCTCGTGCCAACACCACGCTCCGCGGGATGCACGCCGTGTCGTCCTGTGCCACCGCCATGTCGACTTGTGCCACCACCGCGAGAAGTCCAATGGTGTGCTGCCGCCATCCCTGCCCGGCACGTCCCATCTCTCGGCACTCCACCACAACACATCACATCATCCATCTATCATCACGCGATTATCAATCATCAATTGCATCAATAAAATAAGATACAGTACACTCACTGTGTGCATACCGTACCATGCCGTACCGTAATAGTAGTTACAAATTATATTGTACCAGCCACGCGTAGTGTTAGCCGCTTTAGCAACGCCACACCTGCCCCCCCCCCTCCCGGAAATGTCGCGCGGCACGCGAAGCTACCGTAACATGATCATACATTTGGGTACCGTTTACCGTATCCATTCATTGTTGGCTTTATCCCACCGAAATTGCTTGTTTGTTGTTATACATTAAAATGTGCACTTCTCTCCGATCACCATTTAATCGAATCGACAGTAAATCAATGGTTTGATCAGCCGAATTTAGGATTTAATCGTTTGATCAATCAATTAGTTTAGATAATGGTTCGATCAATCGATTAGTTTATGATTTAAATATGGTTTGATCAGTCGATTAATTTATGATAATGGTTTTATCAATGGGTTAATTTAGGACTTAATAGTTTGATCAATCAATTAATTTAGATATCGATTACCATGAGAGAAATCCGGCACATTTTCCCTATTTTTTCCCCTGATCTGTGGATGTTTTTTTTGTTTACATACACCTACATAATTATGTAATTTTTGCACCACGCTTTGCCACACGGGTCCTTCCCCCCGCGCCTCTTTGTCTGTCCCCGCTTCTTCTTTGATCCCCCGCCCCCCCCCTTAATCCCCCGGCCGCCGTTAATCCCCCTTAATCCTCTGATCATTTTCAATTGTTGCTTCTTCTCCCTTTTCCCATACTCACAAAAAATGTATCCCATTTTTGTTTTCTTATTTTTGCTTGTGCGCGCTTTTCCCTTCTCTCACTGATCAAAAGCATTTTTTTTAATTTAAAATTTGAATTTTTTGCGGCTAATGTTTTGATTAAAAATCCAATAAATTTGTTCACAGCTCTCTCTCTCTCTCTCTAAATTCGCACCAGCAGTAGTAGGGCGACAAAATGCCTAAAACGGTTTGAGTTGGTTCGTTTGGCTGGACTGAAATTGATCAGTGACCTCCCTGATCAGAAACGATTTTATGGCTTGCATTGATCATTGACCTCTTCGATTAGTCTGGACTGGGTTTGATCAGACACTGGACTGGAATTGATCTGGACTGGATTTTCACCAGTGGGCCTCACTGATCAGAAACAATTCTGGAATGGGATTGATCAGGACTGGGTTTAATCAATGAGCCTCACTGATCAGAAACAATTCTGGAATGGGATTGATCAAGAATGGATTTAATCAGTGGGCTCACTGATCAGAAACAATTTATATTAGGCTGGACTGACTGATTAGGGTGGTGATTTTCATTCATTGATTTATGATTACGATGGATGGACCAACACGCTGATCAGTGATCATGATGATGATGATCGGGGGAATTTCTTAAATTTTTTTGAAGACATTTCATAATGTAGTACATTACAGTTTTTACCATGATGGAAATGGCATGGTAAGACAAATTGCGCTGGTCCGAACAATTAATTCATTGTTTTTGGCAATTTCTTTTTTCATTTTCTAACAATTGCTTTTCTTTCATTTTTGCCCCACAAATTTATACATTTACATTTACATCACACACATAATTCGACGTGTTCAAATAAAAATGCATGTTTATGTCTTCAAGCCTTGGGCATATGTCCGGCAAATTTTGGCATTTTTGGGCATATTTTAGGGATTTTTGGGCATATTTTGGCATACCTATTTTAGGGGATTTTTGGGCTTTGGGCACATTTAGGCATTTTAGGCATACTTAGACATTTTATAGCAACAGCAGCAGCCACAGCAGGTGTCTATTTTTTGGGGGGGAGGGGGGTGAATTGAGTACCGTAATTCCTCTAACCCCTCAAATTGAATCCCTGAGCCTTCAATAGAAGTGTCTGTGTTTTGGTTGAAGTGGAAACTAAAAGACCTCCCCAAGCGCAATTCTCTCAACTAGAGGCCTCCCACCCAATTGAAGCCGCCATTCAACGCAATTAATTGATCAATGATCAAATCAATTAATTGGTCCAATAAAATTCATCATTAATTAAATGGTGAAAATCACGATAAGGCACAATAATTTATGGCATCATTAAATGACTACCGATTAATTGACCCGTACCGAGTTTTTGAGGTTGCCGGGTTTTTCACCGGGTTTTTGAGGTTGCCGGGCACCGTTTTTTGCCAGGTTTTTAAGGTTGCCGGGTGCCGTTTTTTGCCGGGTTTTTGATGTTGCCGTGTTTTTGAGGTTGCCGGGTGCCTTTGATGTTGCCGAGTTTTTGCCGGGTTTTTGAGGTTGCCGGGTTTTTTGCCGTTTTTTTGGGTTTTTGAGGTTGCCGGGTGCCGTTTTTTGCCGGGTTTTTGAAATTGCCGGGTTTTTTGCCGGGTTTTTGGGCCCATCCCTGGCGGCCGCCAGGAAAACAGCGCGCAATGCAAAATGTGTGCCATCCTTTCTTTCATTGTTGCTCTTCTTTTTCTGCGCATTGGTTGCCGTCATTGCCATTGGTGCCGAATCCCGTCTCGAGCAAATCTTTAAATTCTTCTTTGACATGCATCCATTTGGGAGGAGAGTCCAAAAAATTCTTGCCAAGAAATTGTCCACAAGATGAAGAAATCATGGTCGTCAAATTCACATAGGACCCTTACACGGAAAATTAAAAAAAGTTGTGCCAAAAAAAATCATATTTCGACTAATGTGATTGGTAATCATTTGAAAAGCCACAAAAAATGCTACAAAAAATGTTATGACACTTTTGGTCATACTTTTCTTGGTATATAATTATAAGGAAAAGGTCAGTAAGCACCAAGTCGCCATAATGACCATCACTGTATAACTGACTATAACTTTTTTATTACTCAACCAATTTCTATGAATTTGGTATCATTTGAAAGCGCTATGTGTTTAGAAGTTAGCATTAAGCAAAAGCTAAGCGATTAATCCACTTTTTAAAAAGTTATAAAGTCTAAAACTCATAAAAATACACGAAATATTTTCGATTTTTCGCAGTTTATAAATTGTAACTTCTTTTTCAAGCGCGGATTACTCTAGCTTAGCTTCTGCTTAATGCTAACTTCTAAACACATAGAGAGCTTTCAAATGATACCAATTTTGTAGAATATGGTTGACTAATAAAAAAAGTCATAGTCCCATTTAAATTGTACGAACTGCCTTGACAGACACCCTTATTTGTTAGGGGAAACGATCCCTTTCTTTTTCGAGAATTTAATTATTCGCGTTTTTATTATACCGTATTCCTTCTAATTAAAGCCCTCTCCCCATTTGAAGCCTCCCTCTAATAGAAGCCCCACATAGAGGGGGGGATTGAAAATATAAGCCCCCTTCCTTCCATTTGAAGCCCCCCCCCTAGAGGGGGATTGAAAATATAAGTCCCATTCCATTTGAAGCCCCCCCCTAGAGGGGGATTGAAAATATAAGCCCCATTCCATTTGAAGCCCCCCCCCCCTAGAGGGGGATTGAAAAATAGAAGCCCCGGTGCTTCAATTAGAGGAAATACGAAATTTATAGAGTTTGAATAAACAAACACACAAATCTTAGAAGGATACCATGATTTTAGAGCATTCGGTTGACTAAAATGTAAGAAGTCGGCAAAATCGTGAAGAGCTTCCCTCCCTGGTGTAAAATATTGTCCAACAAACCAACCGGTCAGTAAATATTCTTGGCCGGAGGAAAGCCACAGTCCACATTCGGAACTACCTTCGGTAGAATACAAATAAGCCGGAGGGATCACCTGCGGCAACAATTTATCAATCAATCAATTAATCAAATTATCCAATTAACACAGCAAAAACTCACTTTGTTTTGCAGAGAGACAACAATTGGTTTTAAATCGGTCCGCCGGCTTCGTTTTTTATGCTCCTCAAAAATTCTTTAATTTTAGGTTTCAGTTAATAGCAAAATTTAAAAAATATATACCACAAGCTACCTACAATAAGAGCTAACCGATCTGACGTCCGATCAGAGTCACCTTGATTTTCATGCATGGGAACTCTGGGGGTCCATTCGCACAAATTCCTGGATTCCCTTAATACAGTACCCCCCACCCTCTGCACAAGTTTTTGGAGTCACATAATACAGTGCCCCCCCCCCCGCGCAAATGATATACGAAAAACAGGTGTCATTTTAAACAAAACCACTTCACTTTGGGACTCCGCGGTTTTCGGTTTCAGTTTTTGGCCTACCGGATTTCGGTTCAGTTAACCGATTACTCTCTGCTAGTGCTGTTCGAGGCCAGAAATTTCCCGAGACCGATTCCGAGACTTGACCACGAGACTCGGGACCGATATCCAAAAAAAAACGAGAAGTCTCGAGTCAAGACCCGAGACTCTCGAACAGCACTACTCTCTACCATACAATTTACCTTAAACAGCCTCACATATTCAACCTCGTAACGCAAGTTCAAATCAGACAGTTCGGGATCTGCCGCCGGCGGTTGCTCAACAAAAGTACGACTGATCACGCGGACATGCGCAACTGATCAGGGGATGATCGATTAAGAATTCTCCTTATTAATTTAAGCTTTGTCCCAGGGTGGCGATCTCGAAAATCCAAAAAGGTGGCGCCAGCTTCAAAAAAGATGGCAAAATGGTGGCTCATGCCACCAAAAGGTGGCAAAATGGTGGCCCATGCCACAAAAAGGTGGAAAAATGGTGGCCAATGGCACCAAAAGGTGGCAAAATGGTGGCCAATGGCACCAAAAGGTGGCAAAATGGTGGCCAATGGCACCAAAAGGTGGCAAAATGGTGGCCCATGCCACCAAAAGGTGGCAAAATCGCCACCCTGCTTTGTCCTATAACTTTGATTCCAGACAAACTGTTGTGATTTGTTCAAGCAAAACTCACTCCAACCAGCTAAACAATAAATGCCCTTTGGGGAGGGCTCAATGCAAGAACAAGCATTGGACGATTGGATATAGAGGAGGAGGAGGAGGCAGAACAGAATTGGAAGAGCAACAAATGGACGAAATGGGTTCATTTTGATCATTTTACTGCTGTAATGGGAGAGGAAGGGCATGCGTGATCAAACGGAAGGATCATTTGTGATCAAATTGGGGGTAACGAAGGAGAAAGTTTGTTAGGGTACACTGTCGATTTAGTTCGCTGGGACTCAGTTGGCTACTGTGTTCAGATGGCTTTTTGTATTGAGTTAAAAAGGGTTTAAACGGATTTATCTCGTCGAGAGCTGTCGATTAACACCAAATTTGTCAGGAATTGAATGTGTTTGGGATGGAAATATTTCCCAAAAATCAAATCGATGTCGCACCGATGAAAAATCCAAACGAGTCTGTGTGTTTGTTCCCAGATTTATTCGATATTTTTTAAACGTTATTATTTGTGTAGAAATGTGAAAACGGTAAAATCTCTTATCCTTTAATAGAAGTGTCGACTTGATGAGAACTGTCTAAGGCTCAATAATTTATCAAATCTTAAATTGACCGATTAACTTGATCCGTATAACTGATTGATGAAACCGACTAAGGCTCAATAATTTATTGAGTCAATATTTCTCCCCAATGACTGTCCTCACATCTCTCCTTAAATAGAACCTTCCCTCTGGGGGGGGGGGGGGGAGGTTGGCCAAAAACCGAAAAACAGTGCCCTTCCCCCCTCCCCCACCTCCCGGGTTTCAAATCCAGTTTAATCGAGACAAAAAAAAAAAACAAACAATAAATTGTCGTCAAGAGTTATCACCAGGAAGCCAGCGGCACTGCCATGCGCGTCACTTTGCGAACCGCAGTTGTCACATCGACTCAGAATGCCAAGAGACGAATTGGAAAAATATATTTAAATTTTAAATATAATAATTAAAAAATGTTTTCAAAATGAGCCGTTCAGAAAAATTTGTCATAGGGAAAAATTTCGAGAAACGGAAGATTGAAGTCAAAGTGACAGGGGGCGGATCAAAACCTCTTGGCTGCGGATCTTTTTTTTTTAATTTTTTTTTCTGCCAACCGGATGTCAAAATGCTTGCCGACCGAGGTGAAGAGCATGCTGACAAAGTAAAAGGCGTGCCGACCAAACAAAAGCGTGCCGACAACTAAAAGCGTGCCAACCAAGGAAAAGGCGTGCCGACCGAGTAAAATCCGTTTAAGCGTATCGACGAGTGAAGACGCATGCCGACCGAGTAAAAGGCTTGCCGACCGAGTAGAAAGCGTGCCGACCGAGTGAAGATGCGTGCCGACCAAGTGAAAAGCTTGCCGACCAAGTAAAGAGCATGCTGACCAAGTAAAGACGCGTGCCGACCGACTAAAAGCTTGCCGACCAAGTGAAAGCGTGCCGAACGAGTAAAAGCCGACCAAGTAAAAGGCTTGCCGATCGAGCGAAAGCGCGCCAACCGAATAAAGGCGTGCTCAACGATTTAGGCCTCAGCCTAGGCCTCAGTTTTTCAATTATTTCAAGTATTTGAAATATTTCAAAATAATTTAAATAGCGCGAAGCGCACTAGAGACAGCAGCTAAAGCACGTAGTCGACGCAGTCGGCTAGTTAAAAAATGTTTTAAAATATATATATGGAATTGGAAGTGCGAGTGCGAAGCGGCGGCTTCCTGAGTACGGCATTACGCCGCCTAAACTGCTGACGGGCATTTGAACACTGTGCCAATGTGAGGCAATGTGCAAATTAACTTGTGACAACCCTTTGGTTGGGAGACGCGGTATGCGCTGCAGGGGGAAATTTCGAAAAATCTATTTTTATGGATCTGCAGCAGCAGCATGAACGGAAACGACGCCGAGCAGTGGCAGCAGCGGTGGCGACGTAGCGCCAAATAATGGCGTCCCCTCCGGCGCCAGGAAGAGTTTGACAAAGTAAAAAAAAAAATAGACAAAAGTCGGCGGCCGTAAATCCAACAATTTGTTATTATACATCGCAAATGGAGAGGAAAATTGCTTAAATTTCAGCCACCGCTGCAGACTTTTTGAGTCGCTGTGCATTTTAAAAGCAATTTATACCAAAAATTGGAAATTCTTTGAAAAATAGGTCCTTAGGACATTTTCGGGCCAATTCGTTTTCTACATAAAATGCTAATTTCGCAAATTCTTATGTAAAGAAAACAGGTATATGTATGTACATAATAGTAATTCCATACACTCAGAGAAAATAACATGAAAAAAGAGATGCCAAACAATCGTACATAAAAATGAGTTTTCTTAAGTTTGTCTCTATTTTGTTTTATTAACCCGATTCATTTTTTGTTTGAAATGTAAATTTTTTGTTTTCCGAAAAAAATATTGTAGTACATACAGTAGACAGTCCTGCTAAAAAGATAGCAAATATGTATCGGGGCGCAAACGAATCGGGTAAAAAACGAATTAGCCCGAAAACGAATCGTCCTCCGTCTACCCTAGTACATATATGTTGCACCCGATTTGAACGAACATTGACAAACATGAGGTAAAAAAGGTCCGAACTTCACAACAAATTTTGGGATAAATTTCTACGTCGTATGTCGAACAAGTCTGCAAAAATTTCAAGTTGAAATGTTCATTCTAGCATATTCAAATCGAACAAGCATTTCGGATGTTTTCAAAATGTCGAAATTTTTGTTTGATGTTTTTACAAGTTGGGATGAACATAGAGACCTAAGAATTTACAGACTTGTTCGATTTACGTTGTATGATCTTATGCCACACTCAGTTTTAGTGTTCATATATTTTAAGTCCCATGTTTGGCAATGCTCGTCAAAATTCGACGATGTTCGTTCTAAATCGGGTGTTTTACAAAGCGGGTGCAACATATATATGATATTGTCTTATCCTTTGACCTATTATCTATGTTTTATGTATTAGGCTTCGGATGGGGGAAGGGCCGTTTCGTTCCCGCCAGTTCGTTCCCGCCGTTTCGTTCCCGCCGATTCGTTCCCGCCAATTCGTTCCCAGGCCGTTTCGTACCCAGGCCGTTTCGTTCCCAAGCGCCGTTTCGTTCCCGCCGTTTCGTTCCCGAGTGGTTTTTGTTTCCATGGACCAAAAAACCTATATTTTTTTTGTAATTAAGTACTGAATGGACTAATTAGATGTCATTAACCCTTTTTTTCTCTTTTTATCAACTTGAACGGTCTTTCAGTGCATGTGCCCATCCATTGTGAGTGGACCGACCGAAAACCAAAATTTACAATTTTTGAAAAAAGAATGTAATAAACAGCGTGATAACAAAATTACACGCAAAAAGGAGCATGCGAAGACGGAGCAAGTAGTGGGGCGCCCGAGCGAGCGGAGGGTTGCGAGCGCCTGGTTAATGTCGGGCC
>JAKKIK010002555.1:0-10684 GCA_024500135.1 Heterodera carotae
TGAGGACCACTATAAATAACCTTGAAGTCTAGAATATATGCATAAGTAATATATGCATCTTTTAGTTTCTCTTGATATATTTATTAATTCATGTTTATTTAACTGCACGACTTTGTTATGTTCAAATTGTTTACTGATTAATTTATTATTAAATTAATTAGAATAATAGATGGACCATAATATTAGGGTGTTACATAAATTCTGTCATAGCGACCAAAAAATTCATTTAAAAATTTCTACTAATGAACCAATAAAGCAATATTATCTAACTTTGCATGATTATTCCCCACTGTTTTCTCTATCTATTCATTATATAATTATTCCAAAAAATTAAAGACCCTTCTTATTATGATTTCTTAAGTTATACCCTAATGTATGATACATGTCCTGTTAAAAATAACTTTTCAAGGAAGCCTTACTAAAATATCTTTGATTCAATTATTGAATACAAGTGTTTTGGTGATAAAGAAGAGTCTAATCAATATTTAGAAATTAAAATATCATTTTTATTTGAACCCAATCAATTATTTCAACAATCTTTTTTAGAGTGTAAATTTCGCGAGAGTCAATTTTTGGAATTTCTTTCCCCCTCAACCTAGAAATATGAAAATTTGCATGTGTTTGTAGCTGGTTATTATGGTAATGCGAATGGATTTTTTGGGATTTATTTCCTTTTTTGAGTTTTTCTTCAAAAAGTCCTTTTTTGGTATGGTACAAAGTTTAATTTTAATGCAATTTATTGAAGAATTTTTTATTCACAATTTTAATTTGAATATTAAAATTTTTCTTTTTTTCTTGCTTAGTACCAATAAAGATTTTTGAGTAGATTTTAAAAACCGGAAATAATATTTTGTTAAATCTAGCCAACCCCCCTATTTATCCATCGATAGACAATAATATCTCTGTTAATTATTTCAGTCCTCATACATTTTTTTCCATTTCTTCCAAGTCTACTGCTTTTTGATCAACATGTTTTTTTGGTGCCATTGCCTAAATTGCTTTCGTTACGGTAATTATATAATTAAATTTTTGCCTGGGTCAAGAGAATGATTTCCCCCGAATTATGCGGACTTCCTCCGTCACTTTCGGAATCCGATGATGATGATGAATGATGCGGCGAAGCACATTTACTTGGCGACTCTGGTACTGGTATATCTGGTTCTTGATGCGTGGCCGATGCTTTTTCAGTTTGAGCTTTTTATATGAATTAGTAAATTATTGAAAAAATAACATTTGCTTAAAGCAACAAATTTTCGTTTAAAAATATGTAATTTTATGAGAAAGTGCTCCAAATAAAAAATATATAAAAACCTTTCTGCTCATTCCACTGTTTGATACGAGATTGAACAATGCCAGCATTACCTTTGATTGTATTAAGGTTTAAACATTATTCCTATTCTACGAAAAACGCTTACCAAACTCAACTAAAAGAATGGCCAAAAGAAAAAACAGAACCAACGAAGAAATGTTATTCATTTAAGGCAATTAAATTAATTCAAAACAAATATTTTAATTTGCTATGGCTTTTTCACCACTTTTATATGGATTTTAATGCCAACAATTTCCGGAAATACCCTTCGAGTCGTCAATAGATGTGCCTAATCAAAATAATGTGGCAATGACAATGAAAGCGGAAATGTTTTTCTTAAATAAAAAATTGAGAATGTCTAATGCAAATTTAAAAAAAGCAACATTATTATTAGGGCTGCCAATTATATGCACCAAAAATCGCGAAATATGCACATAAAAAATAAAAATATGCACATAAAATTTTCCAAATTCAATGTAAAATTCTCAAAATTTCTTCAAATTCATCGTTTTTCAGTTGAAAGGCCCGAAAATGGCAAATTAAATTATTAAAATTAATTTAAGAAGGAAATACAAAATAAAGTGAACAATTATTAATTTTAGAGAAAAAATAAATTAAATAATAGAATTTTTCTCTTTTTTGGGATTATTTTTGATTACTATTTTTAAGATTTTAGCATTTTTTCTATTTATTTCTTAAAAAATTTAACAAAAAGTGATTTTTAGAAACATTTTGCGTTTTTAGGAAAATAAAAATAAGTCGATTCTCTTTAATAAATTGGAAAAATGCCGAAATATGCACATAAAATATTCACATAACACCAAAATATGCGCATATAAATATGAACATAAATCCCGAAATATGCAAAAATATGCAAAGTATGCATATGGAAATCCATCCTAGAAGCTTCAAACCAAGCTAAAAACGGGTTTTTCGTGCGTTTCAGGCCCATGCCATTCCAGGAAAAAATATGCATGTGCATTTAGCAGCCCTAATTTATTATTGTATATTTGTTTATAAATTTGTGAAAATATATGATCTGATCTTTTTGGCTATACCAATAAGTACATTTGGCTTAAGAGTTGTCGCGCTTCCAGCCTGCGCCGTAAAACGGACAGCAGCGATCACCGGGCCGATGTAAGGACTAAAGAGGTGAAAATCTTTTTATTTTAATTGATATTCAAATCAGTGCTATCTCGTTAGGTGTTTGTATTTTATGATAAAGTACTTTGATTTTTAGAATAAATTAGATGAAATTTTTTTGCTCATTTTTCTGTTTTATACTTTTAAATAATTGGCATTGTGTTTCGTTTATTTATTTTTGTATAGTTTTGTTATTTTATTTACCTCTGTATAATTATGGTTAAATAAATATAGGTCATACAAAATGCTGCTTCTTTTGCGGTATTCAAATCAGGCTCTCATTATTTACTTTAACCTTTGCTCGTCCAATCGGCATAATCCAGAGCTGTAGAGTTATAAAATAGGAACATTTATTGAAAACTTTGTTAAAAAACGGTTTAACCCTCTATCTTTTTGGCATGTTAAGCCTTTTGAGCAAAGTGGGTATGTCTAAACAAAAGCATAATTTAACAAGATTTGCTTGAAACAGAATCTCTAACCAGGCGCTTCGTAGCTTAAATAAAATTAATTTTATTAAATGATTTTGTATTGGTTTTTGTTGTAGTTTACAAGGTTTAGTTGGCAAGATCTCATAGAAAATGTTTGTTTATTATAGTTTTATCATTATAATGATATAACCGATTCAGTGTATTGAGTATGCTATGATAGAACCCAACACACCTTTTTTAAATTTTTAGTTATTAGTTTCATATTCTATTATTTTATTCTTTATTGAGATCGTGTTTTTTTATCAATATGTCCATCATATTTAAAATAATAATTTAATGAATTATTGATCCACTAAACAATTGGGGTTTACAACACGCGGTAAAAAATTAGTTTCTTATTTTCACATTTAATTAAACTCATTTATGATGCGAATTTATTGTTTTTTATGATATTTTAAACTTTAAATATTGTTCGGAAGCCTCTCATAACTTTGATATAATGTGATTATTCCACTTAATTTTTTTATTGGTATCTTTTATTTATTCTCTTTGGTGCATAACACCTTTTCCATAGCTTTTCGTCATATTTATTTAAGTCACACTAACACCATGCTGAGCCTCATATTATAATATTCAGGCACCTTATTCTTCTATTGTTTTTTCTTTAAACATGGTAATATTAATTTTTATATTTAATTTTGATCATTTCCCATTTTAAATTTTATTGTAGTGAATTTATTTCTAACCAAATTTGTTTTTTTCTAAATTTTGCAATCTATATTAAAAATCCATGTTTTCTTTGTAATATTAATTTTTATATTTAATTTTGATCATTTCCCATTTTAAATTTTATTGTAGTGAATTTATTTCTAACCAAATTTGTTTTTTTCTAAATTTTGCAATCTATATTAAAAATCCATGTTTTCTTAAAACAAAAATCTGTAACCCTGAACCGTCGATCGTATTGTTAGTTGAAGAAAACAGCAGAAGCTCAGCCGTACTTTTTGCGCTTTAACTCTTCCTAAATGCCAATTTAGTCAATTGTCTTTTCTCCCATATGCAAAAATTGAGCTATAAATTGAATTAAATTAAAACGTAATGACTAGTTTTTCCAATTTCTAGATGAAATCTTGACGGACGGTTTTGTCTTCGTCGATATGGTCAAGATTCTGAGATTTATAATATTTTATTTTGTTAGTTTTAAACTGTAAATGATCTCCATTATATAAATTGCAAAATAAAGATATGTGAGTGTTTCGTTCTATATTTGAAGAAATTATTTTATAATTAAATTCAAAAATTTCCTATTACCTTATATTCATAAGTGCAAACCTAATGAACCATATGAAAGGAAATTAAGAACTATTCGTTATTTTAGTTTATAAATTAGCATATTTTTAATGATTAATATTTACTCATTTATATTACTTAGTTTTTTAAGATGTTTTAACCAACAACTTGTCTTACAAAGACAATAAAAAATATTTAAAACTTACAAGATCATAACCACCCCCTTTCTTTCAAATCTATTTAATCTTTTATTCTTTTAAATTGGTAAAAATTTCGAATCAAAAGATCGTGTTTTATTTAATTGAAATGCATCTTTTAATGCGCATCCAATTTCATCTGTCCGCGCACAATCGCCTTCCATGTGTTGCTGTAGCTAGGCTTTCTCAGTTAGATGTACTGAATTATTTTATTACTGTCATTTTCAATAAAATCAATTACATTTTTATTTATATCATTGGGTTGTTTAAATGAACTTTATAATTTTTAAATTTGTATAATTATTACATTTTACTTTTATATTGAATGATTTCTTTCTAGAAATATATTATATTAATTTTATTCAAATTTCAAGCTTTATTAAATTCTAATATCGGATATTATCTCGTAATGAAAGAACATTGACATAGTTTTCTCGATAGTTTTAAATCAGCAAAATGTATTTGTTTTCTGGAGAACTATTTTCTCTGTATAATAATAGAATTTAAACTTTAAAGTATATGAATTTATTTCTATAATGGAATTTTCATTATGACAGGAATAATTGTTTAAATGAATTTGGTTTTGGAATTCTTTCACTGTAGTTTATAGAAATCAAATCTCATACGTTTTACCACGCAACGGGTCAGTTAGCATCTTCTTTCTAAGGTCAAATGTTTTTATCCTCTTTGTTCAAATAAATGAATTTATTTTTATTTGTAGAACTCAATTATTCTTGAAAGTTAAATTGTTCTGCCGATGAAAACAGTGTCCTTTTTTAGAAAATCCATTTTTTGATTGATATTAGTCTTTTAAACACTATTCTTTAAGAGTTCATTTTATCCTAACTTTATTTAGAGTATCAATTTCATTATAGAATTGTCGTTTGCATTTAAATTCATTATCTTAATAACTCAATTAAGCCGCACGAGTAAAAATTTTTTTTTAGGTGTGCATTTAAAAAAAAGTTAAATTCATAAGAGTGCACTTTTTGGTTTTATTTCATTTTTTGTTAGAATTTTTCTAAACCTGAAAATTTTTATCAACTTTCCGATAAATTTTAGAAATGTATTTTCGATATTAAAATTCAAATGGCTGATCAGCAGTAAAGTTTAAGTAAATTATCTTTCTGAGATTTATTTTCTTTTTTAAGCTTTTAATTGAATTAATTTTTTTATATAAATGAGCGTCATTAATAAATGTTTGAAGGTATGAGTTTTGTCTAAAGGCAATCGGTTTATAAATATTTCATATTTTTATTCCATTAAAGATATTGATTTAAGTTTGTTGCAGATTAGATAAAAACAAAACATTCCAACCTTGGTTCAATTTTAGTTTATAAATATTTTACTTTAACATTCAGTTTTTATTTTTTTACAATTTATTCGGAACACTCTCACTTTCTCCATTTTTTGTAAACCTCCACGAAGCAATGTTCTTTTCTAATATTTTAGTTTCAAATTGAAGTTTATAAATGTTTTTTTTTGTTTTAGTCGTTGTTGCAACTTTTTCTCGCGTACTGATTTCTACCGCAATGGCCGATTTTGTGCACTGCGACAATATGTTGGCATATTTTTGTTTGTATTTCATTTTATTATTTCTTTTTCGTATCAATGCCGCCTTTGTTGATTAGCATAAAAATTAATATGTTCTCAATGTTTGCTCTTATCACAATTGAATTTGCACTAATTGTCGTTAATAATTTATTAAATAATGAATTTTTTCTTTAAATTTATAGTATTTGCTGAGAATAAATATTGTATATTTATAACTCATGTCAATTTACAATAAATTATTTTTGCACTTCTTTTTTCACTTTGCATTTTAAATTTTCGTAAATAATGTTTATAAGTTTTAGTTTTTTTTCTTTTACTAAACAGCCTTCTTATCTCGACTTACATAGGTATACGCTAATACCATTGCGTCAAGTTGATCTCTTTTTTCTAAAAAAATTGATTTGCGTTATTCTGAGTTTGGTTTTGAAAGTACATTATAAGTTAATCGAAGTTGAAAATTTTGCTTCCAATATTTGAATTTGTAAAAACCACGAACATGATGAGTTTGTTATTTCGACGATTTTTAGTGAGATAATAAAATTGTTTATTTAGAAAATATGTTATTATATAATAGCTATAAGATTAATTTAAATGACAAAGGAATACTTTTTATTTCTATAAGTATTTTTTTACATACATTCATTATTCTATGCATTTTTAATATAATGTTTTTTAGTGATCAGTCTTTTACAGATTTATTCCATAAAAAATCTGAGTTTTATTATTTTAAGCCATTGATAACTTCTTTGAGCCAACATTTTCTTTCGCCGTTTCATGCTGAAAAGTGGTTGCCAAATATATGACCGGTTTCATAGGCCGCTCCCAATCTTTGTAACTTTTATAAAATTCATCTCTGCGGTTACTTTAATATGTTTTACTTTTTGTTTAAACGTTAAATAAAATAATTTTTAATTTAATTACTATAATTTTCACTGAAGAATTTTCGACGTTTTTTATTCATATAAACTTTGTAAACAATTTCATTTTCTAAATATATTTTTTATTCAATTTAATATTCAAAGCATTTAGTATATAATAGTATATTGGCTCTCAATAAATAAAATCACATTGGGCCCATTTACGATAATTGAGAAATTGTAGTCAGATCAATTACATTATTATAAGTACTCAGTCAAATATTATTTTAGGTAAGTCGCCGCTTTTCACATTACAATTTAATATGGTGCTTTTGTTCAATTTTTTGACTATTTATAAATTTATTAGATCACTCCGCCTTCTTGCGAATAATATGTGTTTCATAGAATATTTAATGATATTAGTATGAGATTGTTTTTTTAGCAATCATCGTCTTAATATTCTATCATATCCTCGAGCTTTTTCCGGCATGGTATACTTCTGGTTCTTAGAGGGCATGTCTAAAGTAAATATATGGATTTAAATTTTGATAAATCTCGATTTTTAAAACTAATTTCAATTTTATGTTTTTATCAAACATAAATTTATTTTCATTTTTACCTTATTAATTAATTTCTCTTTTTGAATTAGTGTTTTCAATAGACTTTTTTAATGTATTTTAAATAAAATAATTCTTTTATGGATTTTTTATTTTAATAAAAATTTTTAATAATGCATATAAAATGGTATGTTTTATTATAAAATTATAGCCATTATTCTTAATTGCTTTTCGAATTCATGCATTTCTCATTCAAGAGCTAATTTGTTTTTCATTTTGGCATTCTTTAAATAGCATGTTCATCTTTAAATTAATAACTGCTCCTTATTTCTCGCTTCGCAATATCGCCCTTTCAAGTCCTACTTTTCTATTTGAGATTGCTCTGACGACAATTATGACTTTTTTTAATGAATTTTTATAAATTTTAGCTTTTTAACTTCTTCCCTTTTGCTCTTTCATAATATTTATTTAGCGTTTTCTTTGCAAGTGAATTAAATTGTTTATTAAGAGCTTATTTTATTTTAGTGATACAAATATTTTCTAATTTTCAAAATTTGTTGGAATTATTTCGCATCATCAAGCAATGAAAGACAATGCATTAAACTTTTTAAGAGATTAAAAAAAAATTTTGAAACTGAAGAGTCATTTTTACCAATTTCATAATCAAATAGGGCTGGCATTTTATGTACAAAGAATGGGCTAAAATAAAAAAAATTTGTTAAATAGACTTGAAATATGTACTTGAAATATGTAAAAAAAATTGAAAATATGTACTTGATATATAGAAAAAAATTTCGAAATTTTATAATCGGTTTTTTTTAATTTTTGCAACCAAAAATTCAAAACATACACAAGATTTGATTTAAAAAAATTTTTTGATTGAGTTTTAGGGGTGAATTTATTCAAGCCCTACCAAAGACGAAGGTATAAAATAAATCACAAAAAAACGAAATCCGCAAAATTAAAAAATCTTTCCGGCGGCATGTCGGCACCGCCGGAATTCACTCTTTTTTGTTGTATATTATTTGTTTTTGTTTTTTGTGTTTAATATGATTCTTAGATTTCATCTTCCTTCATTTTATTTCCTGATCAAAATGGGTGCTAGGTCGTTTCGTAAAAACTGCCACCTTGGGCGTTTCGTAAAACTGCCAACTTGGAGAGTCCGGACCAAGTTTTTGGGCTATAACTTTTTTATTGCTTAACCAATTTCTACAAATTTAGTATCATTCGAAAGCTTTATATCTTTAGAACAAATGCTTCAGCAGAAGCTAAGCGATAAATCCACTCTCGAAAAAGTTGCGCACAAAAATATGACTTTTTTGCAGTTTAAAAATCATAACTTTTTCTAGAGTGGATTTATCGCTTAGCTTCAGCTGAAGCATTTGTTTAAAAGATATAAAGCTTTCGAATGATAACAAATTTGTAGAAATTGGTCGGGTACTAAAAAAGTTATAGCTCAAAAACTTGGTCCGGACTCTCCAAGTTGGCAGTTTTACGAAACGCCCAAGGTGGCAGTTTTTACGAAACGACCCAGCACGATCAAAATGCAATAATTGATATTTTTATCTTGCTTTCAAATATTTCTATATTAAATCACAAACGTTAACATATTCTTTTCGCCTTATTTATTCTTATTCTAATTAGTCAACGTTAGGTAAAAATTTATTTTTATTTATTGTAATCTATTTCTTTTGTGGAATTAGTGATTTAAAGATTTTTAATGTAATTTCTATTTATTATCAAACCTTTTTTTGCAATAGGAATTTAAAAAAAATGTTGTTTTTAATTCTTCATAAAGTTGTAAATGGTTCTATTATTGACTTTCTCGCATAAGAAACTTTTAATGTTTCTAATACTTCTAATGTGGCATTTTATTTGTAAACTCGGAATTAAGCATTTTCCACAGTTACTGCGTTTATCTAATTTATCAGTTTCGATAATTAAGAAATAATAATTTGCTCACGAAACGATCTCTGGGTAATCTTTTTTTATGCATAGTATACGAAATTTATTTTTTTAACCGTTGAATAAAATGCGAATTTTGTATCTTCTTGTAATTATTTAAGGCTCTAAAATTTACTTGACAAACTTTTACTTAATAAAAATTTTATCGTTTGTTTATTTTATTTGTTATTGTTTAAGCGTTATTATAAAAAAACCCTGATTTTTTATAGATTCTGAGATTTAAAATTTAGAATTCTTTATTTGTTATTGGGTAACGTTATTTTTGTATATTATGCCTCTTTTTATATTTTATCTCATTTTTTATTTATTACTAATGTTTCAACAAGATGGTGCCAGGGAGTTCATTCACGACATTTTGACTGTGAACATATAATTAATACATTTACATTGTCTAAAATTTATTTATCCCAGTACTTCCCATGGAATTTACAATTCCATCGAATTCGCAAAAAGTCCTTTACTGTCTATCTCAAACTAAGTTTATATCTATATCAAAAAAGTTTAACCAAATAATAAATAAACGCTATTTATAAATTCTATTAGCTTTTATTTAGTTTAAAACATGAAAAAATACATTTACATTATTTTGCTTTTTTACTTATCTCGTACCCAGCAATGGTTGATGCAATTATAATTCCTACGCAAAATGACACCTAAACAGAATTCTACATTTTCGTTCCGTTTTTTATCTCTTAGCTTCTCTTACGCATAGCTTCTAAACACATTGAGCTTTCGTATAATAAAAACCAATTCCAAAATTATTGTCATTACAATTCTAAAATGTACGAACTCCCATTGACCCCGAATTTGATATTTTTTGCTTTGATTGGTTGGAAAATTTCTTTTAAGTATCTTTTTTTAATTTTAAACTCTAATTTTAACACGCTTAAATATTATACAATTCCTAAATTTATTGTTACAAATTTTCGCTGTTATTATTTGCTTGAACTTATCTCATTTTTTGGCTCAAATGTCCGAATATTTGTTTCGAAATTAATTTGCTTTTTATATTTTTGTTCATCTCTGAATAATTACAATTATGAGATTAGAGGGAACTCTATTTAACATTTTATTTAATTTGTATGCACTTTTTTATAATATTGCTTTATTGAACAGTTTTTTACAAACTTATTCATAAAAAATCTGACTTATTTTATAAAAGCAGTATTTATAAAGTATTGTTATTTTAGCCATTAATAACTTTATTTTCTTTTGCCGTTTCATTGTGCAAAATCGTTGCAGAGCGTCTGTCCACATTCATGAAGAGCGACTCAAATCTCAGTTTTTATTACTTAGGGTGTAACATAAGTTTCCGCACAACTTTTTTCTGCTAAATTCAAAAATTCATAACTCCCTTATTTCTGCACTAATTTTAATAATTCTT
>JAKKIK010002556.1:0-10680 GCA_024500135.1 Heterodera carotae
CATCGTCACGGTCCATGTTGAGCAGTGGATTTGTTGCTTGTGTGTTGTAGTCGGAAAATGTAGATATTACGATTGTAGAAAATATAGGAATGAGATAAATCCCTCCGCTTTGTCGGGCTTTTATACCATTTGGTTTTTCTTGAATGTTTTTTTTTTGTTTAAAAGCGGCAAAAGTGAGTGTATAAAAGGGGGACATACTTTCCCATTTGCATTCATTACATATTTCCCCTTATTTGCACACATTGTCCGTCCAAGTTCCATTTTCATTGGTCGGCCCCGTTTATACGCTATGGTAATAGCTTTGACTATGCCCAAATTTCATTTTTTTAGTAGACATTATTTCTTCTTTTTCCCAATTTCAGACAGACAATCCTCCAGCGGCTGCTGATGATGGCCGCTCTGCTGCTGCCATACCTCGCACTCGTCAACTGATTGATCTCATCCGCCATGGCGACGTCGGCCAACTGCGCTCGTACATCGACGACTCACTCGGCGACGAATTTGGCACTTTGCTACGCATGGAATATGCCCCGGATGTTGACTTCCCGCAAATGGACGATGCTCGTCTGTATGCCAGTGACCGATGCACTCTGTTGGCGGTCGCCGTGTATTATGGACACGCAGAAACAGTGGCACTTTTGGTAAAACAATAGCAACAATTTAGGCTTAACAATGAAATTTTGATTTTCAGCTGGAGAAGGGCGCCAATGTGCATCAGAAGTCAACATGGACATTCGTAAACAACACAACAACAAGTGAGAAGGAAGGCGCACGCGAGTGTTTTATGTTTATTCATCTAAAAAAGCCATTTTCATATCGGACATGCCATCTAAGCCCGAAAAAAGATGTTCCCAATTTTTCAGAGTGTACAACGCTTTGGTTCGCTGCCGGACTTGGAACTTTGGATGTGTGCCGCGTTCTGATCACAAATGGTGCCGATGTGGATTTGGGAACAGACGCTGGACATACCCCGCTGATGATTGCCTGCTGTAGAGCACAAAATGTGGACATTGGTCGGTGGTGTCATCATTTTTGTTTTGTTGTACATATTTGTATATAATATTCATTTTAAGTCGCTCTTCTCGTCAACAGCGGAGCGAGCATTGAACGTAGCTCTGACAGCGGAATCACGGCATTGATGCACGCAGCTCTTTTCGGACGAGTGCGAATTTAAAATTGGATTTTTGTAAAAATTTGTGTTATTTTATTCACAGGTGGACTCGGCACGCTTTTTGCTCTGCAAACGTGCGCGAACAGATCCGATGGACAATTCGGGTGCGTGTGGTGATTGTTTATGGAATTTGTGATCAAATTTTTGGGTACTTATGTCGACGGAATGGGTGTCGAATTCGAAATCCCTACTATAACACGCAAGCACCAAATTTTGTCTTCCTACTTTCAGGCAAATTTTTTGCACTGATGGACGCCGTCAGAGGAGGCCATGTGTCGATGTGCCATCTGCTGTTGGTGGAGTCTGACGCTGACGTCAATCAGCAAGCACTGAACGGTCGCACTGTGCTCATAGAGGCAACTGCACGAGCCAATATGGAAATTGGTCGGCCTTTCAGCAATAAAAAATGTTGAACATTTCTTAATCTGATCAGACCATCCCATTTTCAGTTGCACTTCTCATCGAATACGGGGCCAACATTGATCACGCAGACAGTAGCGGATTCAACGCATTGATGTACGCATCAATTTCTGGACACGTGGGTGTTTTGTTGAACGTTTTAACGCAATATAAAAAAGCATAACGTTTGAAATTTATTTTAATACCGTCATTAACGCCAAATATTCTTTATTTTATTGTTTTTCTAGTTCGGAATTGTGCTCTTGCTGGTCGCCAACGATGCGCAAACGGATAAGCTGAATAACACTGGTAAGTTTGGTGGTGCTTATGCATTTGGATAAACTTTGTGTAAATTTTTGTGCGATTTCAGGAAACAGATTTGCTCTGCTGGACGCAGCTGGACGAGGCCATTTGAATGTGTGCCGTCTGTTGGTGGCGGCGGGCGCTGACGTCAACCAGCGGGCACTGAACGGCCACACGTCATTGATGGACGCAGCATTTTATGGAAAGGTGGTACTTTGTTTGTTGAAAATGAAACCCATAAACTTTGCAGACTTTTGAAACAAAATTTAGGAACATTTTGAACTTAGTTTTGGTGTTTGTTAACTTTTTTAAACTTCCATATTTGGCAATGTTCGTCATTCGAACGGCTAACCAAATTCAAATTCGGCCAAAATTCGAATTAATAATTTGGCCTCAACATTTATGTATGTATATTCTTTTTCATCCGTTTAGGTGGAGATTGTGCAAATGCTGCTCTACAATGGTGCGCGAACAGAAACAATGGAAAACACTGGTGTTTATTTATATGGATTTTTTTGGACCATAATAATTTGTAAATTTTGTGAGATTTCAGGAAACAGATTTGCACTGCTGAACGCAGCTGGACTTGGCTATTTGGAGGTATGCCGCGTGTTGGTGGAAGCGAACGCTGACGTCAATCAGGCGGCTGTGGACGGCAACACGGCGTTGTTGGACGCGAGCAGAATGGGACATTTGGAAATTGGTGCGGCGACGGCGGCACACTCATTCAAAATGATGAAAAGACGAATTTTTTTTTTCAGTTGATCTTCTTGTCCAGCATGGTGCAGACATTGAACACACAGACAACGAAGGTGAGCAGCAGAAAGAGTGTGCCAAACATTTAATGGCCTATTAATAGAGCGTTGATTTTTTGCGGTTTAGAACGGCCCTCAGCATCACCGTTATTAACATAATTCCCTCGTTAAGGCAGAACAGCAATGGACTTGGCAGTTGAACATGGGCATGATGAGATTGCGGACTTTCTTCGTAACATTGCTGAGCAAGAGGCCATTGAGAGGTAAAAGAAATGCCTGAAACCATAAATAGTAAACAATTTCATTGTTTCCAGTCAGAACGAGCTGTTGTGATGACCGATTGCTGCAGCGATGAGGGAACCGCAGTACAAAAGCAGCTGCATCGGATGACAAATTATGCAGAAGACATTGATGATTGATACATATAATTTATTTGTCATAAGAGAAAGTGCCATTGACATTTGATCTGTTCATTGTATTGTATTAATTGTTTTGATCTACTTAAGTATGTCCATTTCTCTCCAAATCTGTTGAACTCATTGATTTCCACTAAATGCACTTGAACCATATGTTTAAGAAATTTGATTTATGTTGTAAGATTTAAGATATTGACTATTTGTTTGATCTGGTTTTATTTGCTTCCTACACGATTTTCTAAGAGAAGTTGGCGGAAAATTTCTTAAAAATACGCCCGAATCGAGGGAATACGAGCTTAGTTTTGTGATCTTTTCGAAGCCCGGATGTGGGGGCCTCAGAATACAACTAATATTTAATAAAAAATCGAAAAAAACAAATTTAGACACAATTTATGAACAATGCGCACATTGAGTTCGGCCAAGACTGGTATTTTTGGATACCGTTTCAGGTTTGCGCGACAGTTGCAATTGCTGACGAAGTTGCAGCCGGACTTGGATGCACTGGACGTAAGAAGAGGCATCGTTACTGGCGGTGGCGATGCCCACAAATCCAGTGCCCCGTCAGGTGCAGAATGTAAGTTGGGCAATCCTAAAGAATGGGGGCCAGAGAAAAAAAAAGCTAAAAAGTAGGCATGCCATTTTTCTGGCCTTAAATTGCGATGACCACGAATCTGAATTCAGATTTTGGAAATCCAAGATTTTTGTCTATGATTTTTTGTCAGATACTTGAATTTTTGCAAATTTTCTCATATTTTGCTTACTAGCGGGACAAAATACTATTTTCTCTTAGGCGCATACGTGGTGACGAACGTGTACTCGAGACCACCGGCTTACACGATCATTAAACTTTGGTCAGTTTTTAGAAATTATAATGATTTAAATTTCAGTGAATTGCCTTTTTATTTAGCAAAATCTGCTTGCCTTACGATGAAAATGCAGCGAAAACGAAGGGGTAAACGGAGGTGAAAAATGAAAACAAAATTCGAAACATTATTAGAGTCCAATTGAGTGAACTGCTCGAAGAAGTGCAAATCAATGAAAAACAAGCAACGAACGAAATGAAGCGTCAACAGAAATTTCTGAACGAATTTTTTGGCGGTACCGACAAAATTGGCACGCAAATTTCGGCATTTACATTTTCCTATTTTATTTGGCTTTTTTATTTTCAGACGATGGCATTTTTGCGTTTGTCCGTCTAAATTTGCGCGATGCTGTGCGGCGGTCGTCCGATTGCTCCAATTTGTGGCGTGTCGAAGGATTCAAGCAGTGCGTTCGTCGTATGTTGCCAGATGCATTCCACCACATCAGTCCCTCTGCCTTTCTTAACGGAATTGTCCTCTAACCATTGGTCCATTTCTTCCCAAATTTCATTGCTCATTCATTTCAAAAAATTGTATGTATTTTTTCATTTAAATAAAGACAACTTCTGCTGGATTCGGCACAAAAATAACACATAAAAAACACCGATTAGAAATGTGTTGCATTGAAATTGCCAATGTATTTATATTTGTTTATTTTTACACTGTTCCCCCTTTCTTCGTTCTTTTCCTCCTTCGTCTATTTTCTGAACATTGCTTTTCCCGCTATTTTGATGAGTGTGATCATTGATCATCTGTCCTCGGCGATGGCACTGCGACCATTGGCTCTGTACCGCCGCCTCTTTCGCCGGCACACCCTTTGGCTTTTCCCTTCCGCTTCGAACTTCTCCTCAACCACATTGTGAAGCAGCCGCTGCTAATGATGCCACCACTTCTTGCTTTAAATGAAGCAGATAATTATTTCAAAATAATTAAATTTGATAGGATGGAGTGACACAAACTTGGGGGCTAAGAGAACGTCAATGTATTTCCGCACAATATTCCAGACCAGGATTAAT
Organism: Heterodera carotae; assembly: GCA_024500135.1. NCBI lineage: Eukaryota > Metazoa > Nematoda > Chromadorea > Rhabditida > Heteroderidae > Heterodera > Heterodera carotae. The sequence continues at coordinate 4,921 of JAKKIK010002556.1, forward strand.
CGCTGATTTTGATGTGTCGCTTATTTCTAGTCCGGAGATTTTCGATTGGGTTTATCACCGGGAACTTGCTTTAAAACTTTCGGGTCTGAAGTGAGTTTAGGGCCTCCGTGTCAAGCGAATCTCGGGAAATTTTGTTGCGTATATTGCAGCAACTCTACTAACAGTAATTCATTTATTCACCCTTTTGGTCGCTTTCTTCGTCGGCTTCATTGTTGTCGTCGTCTTCGTGCTCTTCCCCCTCTTTGTCCTGCCCCGTTTCGTCGTCGCCGTCGTTGTTGCTTCTTCTGCAGTTGCTGTGTTGTTGTAGATGGTGCTTTTTCTTCTTCTCCCGACCACCACTTTTTGTGCTGCTACTGCTGCTGTCGTGTTGTTGTGGATGCTTTTCCTTATGCCCCCGCGGCGCCATTTGTTTCGACGCAATTTTCACTTTTGCTGACGATCCCTCACAAATAAAACCTGCAACAGTTGACGCCATGTTTTTCATATCTGATTTTGCTGTTGTTGTCGTTTCTTAAAGAAAAATGTTTAAAAAATTTATAGGGTAGCCAGGTAATTGTGTTTTTAGGTTGGCAGCAAGTTCCGACTGACCCCACACTTCAAACAAAAATGCATTAAAAAAACTATACAATATAACCGAATTTTGAAATAAGGGCTCAATCACAAAAGGATTCAAAAATTCTTCAAATGCCCGTTAATTCAAGACCAGATTCCCAATCATAAATTGTAAACAAAAAATATACCAGTTCTCTCTAAAAGACAGAAAAGATACCCGCTGATAAACTCCGTTAAGAAATAATAAATCTTAAGCCAAAACTTTTAAAGATCAGACAGAATTTGTTGCCAACCAAGTATGGGAAAGTGAGGCTAGGTCTTTTCAGTCGAGACGTTTCGGCCCATGGTCAAAATTTGAGTCGTTTTTTTGTTATTCATCCAAATACTAACTACGAACTTGGTGTCAAAATCTGAGATTATTTAATAACTATTTCCGCTTATAAAGTATCTTCGAAACATACAGGCATCCGAATAATGCCAAATTCTTAGTATTTAGTTGTTAAAACCAAAAAATAATGTTCCAAAAACAAGGCACTGGGACCGAAATGCCGGAGCCAAAAAATCCCATCCCCTAGGAAACAAATACAGATTCTCATTTGTCCATCCATTCATTTTTGAAAAAAAAACCAAATATGAAACTAATATGACGTGCTCGCACAGAACTAAACATCATTTTTCCCGTTTTTGCGAGCAGAAAGAGAGAATCACAGACAGAGCTTTGGAAGAAGAATCACTTGACAAGCAGCAGCAGCTAATTGGGAACAATTCTGCGGCTCAATTTTCAAAAAAAAAAAGTTCTTTTAAAATGAATGAGCGGCGGGGTGAAATTAACCCTAGCCGAAAGAAAAATCAGCAGTTCGGTGCAGGCCGATTCGGGAAAATTTTTGGGTTAAACTTTTTCATTAGCCAGTACTCCTAAAGACGGGGGGAGGGGGGAAGGGGGGAATGGCGGCGACCGGGAAGAAACGACCCGCTTCGCTAAAGATACCCCGGAAAAAGTTATCCCCAAAATGTTGGCAAATCTGACCACGCCAAACTGCTGGGTTTGTGCAAACCGGCAACGCCGAGTCGACCTCGTCAGCCCAAAATGTATGTGTTCAGTTCAGAGACGTATCCAGGATTTTTAAAAATGAGGGTTCCTGTTCAGGTTAAGCCGTTTTTTGACCCCTGAATTTCGGTTCTTGGCATACAAAGAACTGCTCGACTATTTGTCTGTTTTTCTGCATGCTACTGCTCCTCACCTTGCCGTCCAATAGATGCAATTTTGGGCGATGAACTGCTGCTAGGTTGCATTTCGACGCCTTAAAATATAATTTAATTTGTTGCCAATTTTGGCAAAGCATTTCAATGTCAAATTTTTAAAAGTAAAACTAATATTTTTTACCTTCCACAATTGAATCAAGAGGCTTTTTCAGCGAAACTAAAAAAAGCAATAAATAATAATTTATTTATAGGTGCACGCGATAATTTTTAAAAGTTCTACCCTTTTTGTCTCTGGACACCAAAAATGTAAAATTAAGAAATGCACAAGCAAATGGAAAATAGGAGAATAAATCAAAAACGTGTTTTCCTCCCCATTACCAGAGAAAATTTTTTGCTTTTTCATTCGAGGGGATAATTTATTATATTTTGCCTCAAATGCTCTATCTTTCGGACCGAATTGCTTTTTCAGCATAAATATTTGTTGGGAACCATGGTCTTACAGAAAAACAAAGGCACACACCCAAACTCGTGGAACATTTTTGCTGCTGCACAGCGGGGACGGCGACAACAACAGCAATCTTTTCACGTCCATTTGCTGCCAAATGCGGCGTCGATTCGATGTCTAAAATGAGTTTAAAGAAAAATACGCCTCCCCGAAAATTAGACACCGGAAAACCTGACACCACATTAAGGTATGGAGTGAACCCCACTGAAAAACTAGGCTTAATAAATGACACTATCGAAATGGATGTCAAGTTCATGACCAACGACCCTAAAATCCCTATGAATGCACGTTTTCTTGGCTTTCTAAAACCTTAAAATTTGTTGACCAAAAAGGGGACCTAACGTAGGCAAATGAAGGGGGGGGGCGTTCTGCTATAAAGTTTGCCTAATTTTCCCCTCTTAATTTAGGCGGCACTTTGTAATGTCTGCTTCTGCTGCGACTGAGTACTGATGTTGGCGTGTCCCACGCGCGCATTGCGCACACTTTTGGCTGCATTTGTCGGCAAATGGCCAATGCTTTTCGAGTTCCTTTGGCGCCCGGAAGTGGAGCGCGTGGCGTCGCCAATTTCGTGCAACAGCACCAAACTGTTGGCGGTCACCTGCTGCCGTGGGCCACCGCCAGCAGCGCCACCGGCGACAATTTGGGACGAATTGGCTGAAGCGGCCTAAAAGTTTTGTGAACTTAGACGGAAAATATTTGGAGGTTGTGATGGGGGGGGGGGGGATTCTTTAAAAAGTTTCAAAATCAAGTACAAAATTTCTTGACGATTTGGCGATAGAACTTTTTTTGTTAATCAACCATCTATAAAACTGGTTATGTTTATAAACATAAGCAGAAGCTTACAAATAAGCGACCGGATCGGACTACTTAAAATTCAGTTTTTTTTTTAAATTTTTGTAGTTATCTGGTCGCTTAAATATAAAACATTATAGAACTTGGTTAATTAAGAAAAAAGTAAATATACAGCAAAACCTTCAGAAATCTGTCCAACCATTTGTTTTGTAGTGATTTCTCAGATAATTTTTTTACAAAAACGCACCGCATAAAACTCCTTCAGACTTTGAGCTCGTGAACGAACTAAAGCATAGAAATCAAGTGAAAATCAAAGAATAAAAACCGAAAATCTTAATACAAACCATTTTTAACACGGGACGGAAGCTGCTGAGATGGGAAAAGCTTCATCTCCTTGGCTAAAAAAGAGATTATATGATTTTCTAATTATTTTTGTGCATCATTTCACCCTAATCAAACTATGAGATTTTTATAGAAAGAGGAAATCTAAGGTATTTTCAGAAAATTGGCATAAGCCATACAACATCGAATTTAATTGCTGTTTCATATTCATTAACTTGCCCGCCCACTCACTCACTCATTATCGGCGCCAGCATCTTCTTTTTCACGGAAAATTGTGTGTTTGGCTGAAATTTGTTTACATTTGCTGATTAAGAAACGGATTGTGGACTATAATAAAATGCCATATTAATAAGACGTAAAACCGAGAAATGTGCGACTTAATTAATTTTAAAAAAAATAGAAAGGAAAGAGGTTTTTGCTGTCGGATCAAAAACTACAAAAAGTGGTTTTAGTAAAAATATGTGCGTTTCGCTCATCAATCGATCCCTTCCTTCCCTCCCCTCGCTGACAGTTTGTGCTGCTGAACATAAAATTAAAAAAAAAATTTATTGGTGGGAGGCGTTTATTTTTAGAGAGCAAACATTGATGAGTGAGATGATGAGGAGGGACCAAACGCAACTCATCTTTTTATGAAGAAAACAAAGAAATTGAAAAAAAAGAAAATAGTAGAGAAGGTTATACACAACAAGCAAGAACAGAGAAAAAAGGATATTACAAAAAAAAACAAGTGGCCTTTTGCTATATTGAGTACTGAAGAAAACTCAGTACCAGCTATAAATAGCGACATTCTTACCTTTATAGATCCTCATTCTTACAATTTAGGTTTCATTCCCAAAATTTGCATAATGTTGAAGCTACGTGCTAATCTTTTAAACATTTTAAAAAAGGTACATTTTAAAAACCTCGGAAAAATTACAGATATGCTGACCTATTTTTATTTCAATGGAGCGCTACATACATACATACCGTAATTACTAAAATAAACCCCCCGGGGGCTCTAACTTTCAACCCTCCTCAAAAGGGGGGCTTTATTTCAGGGGGGCTCTACATCAGGGGGGGCTTTAATTTAGGAATTACGATATACAAATTTTTAGTTGGACTCATATCAACTAAAAACCCAAAAAAACACTAATCGCCGAATTTTGGTCGACAAGCCATAAAATCGGAGTTCGAACTAAAGAAAAATCCACCCATACAGCAAAAAAAAACAGATCCAGGCATGTGGCACCAAGATTGCATGGGGTACACCGAATGTCCGGGAAAAATCGGGAAAGCAAACAACACCAAGTCTCGTCAGTCTTGAAATAAGTCACAGTGCGAAAATGTCCAAAGTATATTTCCGGACGGATATCCGGCGGACTGGTTTCTTGGAGCAGCAGCTATCCAATATCCTTTTGCCGATGGGTGGGAGGGAGGGGCGGCGTTGGGTGTCCGAGTATTATTTATTTTATATCCGCTTTTGTTTCAAAAGTGTACAAATGTTGTTTAATAGGTATTATTATTGAGTCAGAAGAGAGTCATATCACCGGCAGAGCATCACAAATAAATCACTTTGCCGTCGACGACGTATTTCATCCATTCATTTATCCACCCCTTTTTGCTTCCAATGCATTCATCCAACCCATCAATATCATCCCTCCTCCCCCCATATGTATGTGTATACATATACACGCGTAAAAAATGTTTGTGTTGTGTGAACTAATTTTGGCTTTTCCAAGCCCTGCCCTGAAAGCAATGAATGAACGAATGTGTGGCGGAAAGTGAAGAGCGGCGCTTGGCGGCGTCACCGTCCGTCCCCCGCCCCGTTAGCTTTTTTGGTACACCCGCCGCGGCGGGGCGGATTGAATTCAGCATGGTAGAAGGTATTTGAGATCATCTAAGCCAGGAGAGGGGGCGGTGGGAGGGGAAACAAGCGGATGGGAGGAGGGGAGCGAGCGGGGAGGTAAAATTAAAAAAGAGACACTCTTCAACCACTGACTAAAATACATACAACGGAACCGCCGGCGACAGCGCTAGAGGGGGCAGCAGGGGGAGAGAATACGTAAAATAGCACACGTAGCACTAGTGGAGAGGGGGAAGCAGCTGACGCAAGAATGAGCCGCGCTTACTCCGACTGAGAGAGAGTGAGAGAGCGAGAGTGAGAGAGAAGGAGATAGAGAGACAGAGAGAGAGAGAGGGAGCACCAGGGAATGAATGCAACAGGCCTCGGTTGGCGGGCGGTCAGAACGCCCGGGCCGTTTCAGCGCCACAATGGTCTGAACTAGGGTTCAGCCCCGACCCCGACCCCCGACCTTTTTAGGCCTCACCCCCGACCCCGACCCCCGACATCTCTACCCCCGGCATCCCCGACCCCCGACAGGCCACCC
>JAKKIK010002557.1:0-10676 GCA_024500135.1 Heterodera carotae
CCCCTTTTTTCCCCCCCAACCCCCCCCCCCCCCCCCTTTTTCCCCCTTTTTTTTCCCCCCCAATTCGCTCGAGGGAACAAAAAAATTTGGAAGGGTTGGGGGGGGGGGGGGGGGGGGAGAATGAATGGGAGGGGGGGGGACGGGACATAATACATCAACATCATCAATTTTTTTGGGACGGGGGAAATGTTTTTGTGTGAGAATTTTGGTCACATTTTTCTGGGTATTAGCATGGTTCTCATCCTTGGGGGTGGGGAAAAAATGTCGGGTGCCGAGGATGATGTTGGGGAAGAGAGGTCACAGGTAAGGAGCTGCCCAAAAATGCCGGGGACCGGGCTGTCGGGCTAAAGCCCCATTTATAGGATTAAGCCTTCAAATCTTAGGGGGAAAAGCATGTCGGTGGCACCAGCCGGGGTCGGCAGGGCGTTTAACCTTATTTGAAATCCCATTGTGAAAATTTTTTTCGGCTTCGCTTCCAACTTCGGCACCGGAGCCATACAATGTAATGGAAATTATCACAGATTTCTTTTCGGATGACCCCGGCGGGCAAAGTCAAAATTGAACAAAAAAAATAGTCCAATTTATTTCCCGTCGGCAGGAATTCAATTTTCTCTGACAATTTTGGACAATTAAAGTGGCACGACGCTTGGCGGCGGCAAAATAAATGGCTTCGTTGGATGAACGAGCGGCCCCCTGGGAGAAAAGGGAGTTCGTTTTCATCGACGTGGGGGGGAGGGGAAGGGGGGAAGGGGGGGGGGGGAAGGGGGCACCGAGGAAAGCGGCAAAATGGCTGGGGCGGGTGACTTGTCGTAAAAAGAGAGAATTCGCAATTCTGTGGATTGTGAGGGATGTATGGGGAGGATGAGGGCACGGCTTGGACAGGGGGACGGGATTTATATAGAATGCTTAAAAGCCAAGCGAAAAACGCCTCCAAAAGCCGGATTTTGGCGGCGGCTTTTCGGGCGTTTGCCCTCAAATGGACAACAATGCCCCGCCGGGGGGGGGGGGGGCACATGGAACGGGGATTGGGACGGGGGCACGGGAAGTGGGAGGGCAGTGGCTGGGGGTGGTAAAGGAAGCAGCGTGGACGGATGATGGACGGACACTGGCAATGAGAATGAATGATCCCGATCGCCGATAAATAAGGTTATGATGATGATGATCGGTGACGACGAATGTTGGGGGCGTGTGAATAATGTGGGTGATCGTGATCACAGATCACCATTCTGATCATTCCCATCCAATCCATTCATCCAGCAGCATCAGGATGATTATGAAAATGATATGGCACTGTTCCATCACAGCGGACACGCCATCACCCCAATCACACATATCATCACCATCACCATCATCATCACGATGCATAAACCCCACCCCATCATTCATTAATCATAAAATCTTAATCATGGGATGTGTCAATGTCGATGGTGTGATAATGACGATGACGATGATGATGATCAGGACGGTCATGTCCTTTTCCATCCCCCCGGGGGCTGTCACAGTTTTATGTGTTTGTTTGTTGGGCTTGCTGCTGTTGGATGTTGTTGCTGTTTGTTTGTATTGTGTTTGAGCCGGCGGCGGTGGCTTCGGCAGCAGTGCGTCGTGCTGCCTCCCCCTTTTTTTATTTACTCTCTTTTGTGATCAAATCGAAGACGCCGGATAATCACGGGCACAGATGGGTGCATGTGTGGAGCTGGCTGACTTGGGGAAGGGTGGGCCGGGGAAAGGGAGCGTGAATGGTGGGGGAGGTGGGGTATGAGGGGGGAATGCCCATGAGAAAGAGGGGGAGACCTGCTGGGAAAGGAAGGGATGTGGGGGTGGGGGATGAAGGGATGTAGGGGGGGGGGGTGGATGTAGGGAGAAGGGGGGGAGGGGGGGGGGGAATGAAGGGATGTAGGCGGGGGAGTGAGAGGGATGTAGGGAGAAGGTGGGAGGGGGGGAATGAAGGGACGTAGGGGGAGGGGGGAGTGAGAGGGATGTAGGGAGAAGGGGGGAGTGAGAGGGATGTGGGGGATGTAGGTGGAAGGAGGGCAGGGGCTGGGAGGGGCTGGTAGTGGGGGCGGGGTAATAGGGAGGGGAAGGAGCATGATTGCGGAAGAAAGAGACAGGACAGAGACAGGGTGCACCCTCCCCCCCCCCCCCAAGTGTTTTGTGGGAGGAACGAAGAAATTGGTGACGGTGGAGGAGGAAGGAAGTGATTGATTGGAAGGGTCCGGCGGCTCTACGGGAAGGGCAGCGGCAGCGCCGGGAGGGTGGGGAAGTAAATGAGTGTGAGTGAATGAATGAAATGGATGGATGGATCATCGATCGGAATGGTTTTTGGGGTGTGCGGCGGCGACGGCGGCGAATGAATGGGTGGGTCGTAAGGAGACGAGGAAAAAACCTCAAAGGGCGCGTCGGTGATCGTAAACACTTTTTAAAGAAAAATGTATACAAAAAAATTTTTTGGCGGAAAGCCCTTGATCAATGGGTTGATCATTTGCCGGTTCTTTGATCAATGGGTTAATCAATTGCCGGTCTGCTCTTTTTTGCCCCCCCCATATCAAGTTTTCTTAGATCGATAATGATCAATCAATAAACCAAATCGAATCAAAATCAATCGGCATCAAAACTCACTGAGTATTTCGTTGAAGCCGGACTGGTGGCTGCCCGGAGTGCCGGCGCCGTCTTCGGGAATTGGCGAAATGCGGCACAGCGTCGGCGGTGGCTGATCCGGGGATAGATCGCGGAGCAGAAGCAGCTGCTGCTGTTGCCGAACGGACAGCTGGGAGCATGGACGGCCGGACATCGGCAAAGACCTGCGACGGCATTTTTGAGTGACAAAATGCCAAGGCCCAAAATTCAAATTACGCCATCGGGCATTTTCTGATTGAAACGCACATAACCCGCTGATCAATCGATGAGCTGAGACAGCCAAATCAAAAACATATGTTGGAATCATCCGAGTGCGCGAATGATGTCGAATCCCTCGTTTTTTTTGGTCTGATCAGTCCCGAAACCCTGTGTCAGGATCCCGAATCCGGTTCGTTTTTTTTTGGTCTGATCCGTCCTGAAACCCTACAGAATTTGTGAAAATGCCTAACTGACCCCCCCCCCCCCCACCCGCCAAAAGCCACCCCCGGGGGGGATTATTTTTCTCTGAATTGTTAATGGCCCCGCCGGCGTCACCTCTCCGCTCGCTCTGTCGCGCCCTCCAACGAACGCCACTTGCGTTGGCCTCCGCCTCCCTCGTCGTCGCCTAGCAAATGCTTGCGAAATTTGGCGCGTCGCGAAATCGCCGTCACGCCCGCCGCTGGACACAAATAGTCATGCGCAAATTTGTGCAACGTTTCCAGCGCTCCCAAACTTCGTTTGCCGTCCGAACTGTAACATCGTGGGGAAATGAATGGCGGCGCGGGAAAATGCCAAAATTGGACCAAAAACAAAGAGAGAGCAATTTTAAGCCACAAATTTCCGTGCCGAATATGGATACAATTTTTGTAGCCCCCGGGGACTCTATTTTTTAGCAGTAGCTATAGGGTGCCTTTTTTAATCCGCTCTCAAGGAGGGGCTCTATTAAAGGGGGGGCTCTACTCCGGCCAATGTGTCGGGAATCGACACGCGCGACTCCTTTTTCTGACCTCTTATGGCACACTTCTGCTGCGGTGAATGCCATGGACGGGGTGGACACATTGCGCAGCACCGGTGAGCCACTGCCGCCCTTTTGTGCGCCCGTTGCGGCACGCGCCGAATGCGGCACATTTGTCGCCATGGTCGTCGGCGAAACCTTTCGTCGGATCATCGAACTGACACCGCCCGGCGATTGCTTGCGACACTGCGCTTCCGACAGTATGGCACCGGCGGCTGTTATAAAAAAGAGCATGTCGAAAAACGGTTTTGACCGAGTCGTGGCTCTTTTTCGGGTGGGGGCTCTATTTCAGATAGCTCAACATTATTCAGGGGAAGGGTTGGTGGGGGCTATTAGGGGGTGGGGCTCTATTACAGGGGTCTGTTTAGTGTGGCAAGAGGGAGGCTTTATTTTCCACGCTCCGCAAAGGGAAGGGAGCGGGGGGGGGGGCTCTATTTCAAGTAGTTCAATATTATTCAGGGGAGGATTAGAGGGGCGGCTATTAGGGGGTGGGGCTCTATTACAGGGGTCTGTTTAATGTGGCATGAGGGGCTTTGTTTTCCACGCTCCTCTAAACGAGGAGGGCTCAATTTTAGGGGGGGCTATATATACCATTACTGTTGTCCTTGTTGAACTTGACAGGGCTATGCTGATGCTTTAGTCCGTCCCCGACAGTGCTGTTGTTGTCCACCTTGTCCCATGCCGAATTTGCCATTTCATATTTTGCCCTATTTGTTGGCCTCCGTCTTCGTCCCCATCCGCCGGAGGCGCCGCTGTGTGCCGTGCCGCCCAACTCGCCGCCACCATCCGCTCCTGCGTCGTCGCAACACCGCGAGCAGCACAGCCACGCGCACAACGAACGCACAGCCGTGGAGACGGATGCGGAACAGGCGGAGGACGAGGCGGCGGAACAGGTGGAGGCGGACGAGCGGCACGCTGACACGCGGGCGGGGGACGCGGCGCTGGGACACTTGCGGGGAACGGCGCTTGACGAAGCCGTCGTGGTTGTGCTGCTGCTACTGCTCGCTGTTGTGATGGGGGACAGTAGAAAAGTAAGTGAGAGAGGGGCCATTGTGACAAAATGAGGCGATGTACAAAGTTACAGGGAATGTCCTTCCTGCTCTGCTGGTGGTGTTGCAAGGGGTGAGTGGTGATAAGGGAGGCAAAAGGCGGCGAGGGACGCGGTTCTCAAGCAGTGACTAGCATTTGAGTGGGGCGAGGAGAAGCAGTATTGGGAGGGAGGGGGATACGACGTTCTCAAGCAGTAACTGGCATTTGAGTGAGGCGAGGAAACAAGGTTCTCAAGCAGTATTTAATTGGGATACGAGGTCCTCAGGCAGTATTAGGATGGGAGGGAGGAGACGAGGTTCTCAAGCAGTAACTGGCATTTGAGTGGGGCGAGGAGAAGCAGTATTGTGAGGAAGGGGAATACGACGTTCTCAAGCAGTAACTGGCATTTGGGTGGGGAGGAAACAAGGTTCTCAAGCAGTATTAGGGGGAGACGAGGTTCTCAAGCAGTAAATGGCGTTTTTTGGGGGAAAGGAGTTCTCAAGCAGTATTAGGGTAGGGCACAAGATTCTCAAGCAGTAACTGGTATTTGGGTGAGGAAGGGAGTTCTCAAGCAGTATTAGGGGGGAGACAAAGTTCTCAATCAGAGTAAATGGCATTTTTGGGGGGAAAGGAGTTCTCAAGCATATAACTGCCATTTAATGCCCCGAGGAAACAAAACTACTTAGGGACAAAGTGAGTGAGTGAATGGATGTGTGTGTGCTTGAGTGAGTTAATAATAATGATGGTTTTGACGAAAAGCCAAAGAGAGAGAGAGAGAGAGAGAGGAGAGAGAGAGAGCACTGTCAGCGAGCGACCAAAAAACGGTCGGCGGCATCGGCACCGCAATGAGCGGAATGTGTGCACATATTCATTCGCCATGGGGCTGAACAACGAATGCACAATGTTTGGCACAAATTGGCAGGTTGGCACTGACAGGCACAACTTTTTGTTTTTGGATGGAACACAAATGATATGTGTGAGATAAAGTTACATGGATGGCGAGCTTTGTGGTCGGAATAGCCAAAAAATGGAATTTGGCAAAAAATGTTCGCCCTGGGGGCGCGAGGAATCGAACCCACACGCTTTGCACCCAGTCCGTGTGCAGAGTTCTTCCACTGAGCTACCACCACAGCGCCCCCCGTGCCACATTAGTGCCTAACCGCCCCCTCCGGCGTTTTAACCACCTGCACCACCAGCCTATATTCATTACAGCATTAAGCACAATGAATGGGAGTGGGAGAGCGCCCGGGGGCGGAAGAATGAGGTGGGTTAGGGGAGCGAGTTGAGTGCGTTGGGATGAGGGAGGATGGGGAGCGCCGTCCGTCCGTCCCGTCCCAATTGACAGCGGCGGCGGCGGTGGCGGATCCATCGATTGGGGTGGTTGATTGTTGTTCAGCTGCTGCTGCTGCTGGAGGATGATGGCTAATGAAAGCGGCTGCTGCTGCTGCTGCTGCTGCTGGTGTGAGGAAAAGCGACAAAATTGTTGAATTGGTTCCTCTGCCTACCAGCCAGGCCCCCCCTCCCACCCCCATCCGAATTTTCCATCCGCTGCCCGTAAATAAAAAAAATTGTCCCAAATAAGCATCAGAGGGTCAAGGCTTAGCCCCCCCCCCCATCCGAATTTTCCATCCGCTGCCCGTAAATAAAAAAAATTGTCCCAAATAAGCATCAGAGGGTCAAGGCTTAGCCCCCCCCCCATCCGAATTTTCCATCCGCTGCCCGTAAATAAAAGAAAATTGTCCCAAATTAGGGTTAATCCCCATACCCTTCGGGCATCGGAGGGTCAAGGCTTAGCCAGCCCCCCCCCCCCCTCTCCCGAAATGGGAAAATTTTCTTTTTTTCCCAGCAAAAGGAAGGAAAAATTGGGAGAATTTTTCAATCCCTAAACTCCGAAATGGGTAAATTTGCTCTTTAAACCATTCCCCCCCCTTTGAAAATTTTTTCTGAATACGGGCTTGGGCTTAACCTAATTGGAAATTATTACGGATCCTGTGACCAGAGCAGAAACTGCTTCCCGACAAGTCCCAAAGGAAACAGCAAATGGTCGAGCAGGGCGTATTTGTCTCTATGGGGGGGAAGGTCTCATATTTCAATCATGTGACCTAATTACGGATATAGCCCCACGAGGGAGGAGCGCGAGATCCTTTTTTGTGCCGGATTTGGACGCGCGGGCCCATTATGTTTGATTATCACGAGAATCCCCCCCTCCCCCGGCTGGGATCCATCACAAAATTCCTAGCGCAGCAGCGGGATCCTCTAAGTGGAGGAGGGTGTGGTGGTAGGGATAATATTGGCCGCAGAAAATTTTTTTTTGGGTGCTTTTGAAATGAAATTGAATTTTTTTATCGATTGGCACGCAAAAAATGTGACGTTGCGTGAACAGAGAAACAATTTTAGTCGCGTGTTGTGTGTTTGTTATGTATGTGGTGGTGGTGGTGTGGGTTCGGTGACAATGGCACGGCTGGCACCACCAAATAATAAAAATAATTGAATTGGCATAAAATACAATTCTATGATGGACAACGCCAACAATGAATGAATATGGTGGTGGGGATGAAGTGGTGAAAGGGGGAGAGGGGAGGGGGGAGAGGGGGAATTAAGCGCCGTAGGGATGCGGCGCCGGCGGCGGTGGCACGGGCGTCGCTGTAAGCATCTCGTATTCCCCCCCCCCCCCCCTCCCCCCTGGCTCTCGCCACATTGAATGTGGTGGTGGTGGAAGGAACAATGAAGGGGGGGATGAGGAAGAAGAAGCGGTGGGACCAAAACAAGTCCCGAGGGACACGGAAAAGACACTGCCGGCGCCCAAGCAAGCGAATGGGTGGGGGGGGGGGGGGAAGTGCCGGTGCCGGGGGGCGGGGGGCGGTTCTGAATGAGGCGGCAAATGGGCAACGGCAACAGCGCTGGGAGGCACTGGGGCGGCGAATTGACTGAGTGTGGGAATAAACAACACTGGGAGAAGAGGGGCTAGTAAGAAGCCATCGAGAATGAGAAAGAAATCGGCGGAGGGGTGGGGGCAAAAAGAGGTAGGGGGCGGGAGGGGGGAGGAAAGAGGGGGGGGGGAGAAAAAACAACGGAAAGTCGGCAGGGTGCCATGAAGGCAATTTGCGGTTGGCTTCGGCGGACAAAGAGCGTCTTCCTTCTTATACGCACTTGGTGAAAAGGTGTCATTTAAACGTATGTGCCATTGGCAATATCGCCCCTAAGGGGGAATTGCTTGGGGAAATATGATGGCACAGAGGACCCCGCGGGGTGGGGGGGGGGGAGGGAGTGAGGAGTGGAGGGGATCGTCTCTCGGGGCATAAGCCTTGCAGTTAATAACGGGGTGGGCAAACAACAACAGCGGGATACGAGTGGGGGGAGGGGGTCAATTCGCATAATGCTAATGAGACGGACGGCACAACGTTGAAGTATGAAAATGGGGGGAGGCGCGGGGGGAGGCGGGTAATGGCACAATTGGGACGGACGGCACAAAGTTGAAGCATCAGAATGGGGCTGGGCGCGGGGAGAGGCGGGGAATGGCACATTTGGGCAGAAAAAACGGCATGGCACCGGCACACGAAAAAATAATGACGTTCTAAATTGTACAATGAGTGGAGTGGTCTTGCCTAACGGACGGTCGGTTAAAAATGCTTTCAACATTTTCTCGTCGCTAATTAGCCCCCCCCCCCCAACTCTAAAATGCATAACAAACAGTGCGTGAAATGATTTCCCTGGGGGGGAAAGGAAAAACAACGAACCATCGGCGAAAAGGGTTACTGTAGAAAAAATCAGAGACTGTATTGTTCGATTGGGGGAGGACAACGAACCATCGGCGAATGGGGTTACTGTAAGAAGCAGAGACTGTATCGGTGAGACGGCTACCGGTCGAAGCTAGAAGCAAAAACTACAATATAAGCCCCCCTCCAATAGACCCCATTTCGCGAAGTCTATTGAAAACAATAAATGCCCATGGGGGCTCTAATTTAATAAATACGGTAAGTCTCTCTGTTGCTGAAGAAGTGTCTACTGTTAGTCTGACAAATGAGACCCAACCAAAAAAAAACGTTCAAAATCATCGTTTTTATGCGACCAAATTTATGCCTTTGCCTTTTTCGTCCGTCTCGACACTGATTTTATTTATTTCGACAAATTTTCATTATATGCCAACCTGCTTGCCGCTGTTGCTTTCTCTCCTATTGCAAGCCTTGCAGAGATGGATTTGGAATCCGTATAAAAAAGTCTGGAAATCCCCGAACCCTGCCCTGCACCCGTTTAGTATTCGGCACCCCACGGATTTGAGTATATTCCCCTCCCGACATTTATCACTGGCTTCTTCTCATTAGCCTTCCTAATTTCCCCACGTTCCCTTCCTCTCTTGCCTCCCCCTTTCAGCTTCTTCTCCTTTCAGTTAGCTCGTTAGCCATTCCCGCGCTGGACGCTCCCCATCGGCTTCTCGGGGCTAAAAGCTCCCCATCGGCTTCTTCACCTCTCAATTTAATTCATTAACTTTCTCTCTCTCTCTCTCTCTCTCTGTGACCTTTTTTATTTGCCAACGGACAAAATATAACCGGCGGGAATCCCTTCACAAACATGTGTAATGTGTGTACACATATTTACGTATTTATCTGCCCATGTGCTGACTCTCTCTGCTGCTCCCTACACTTACACAACAATTTCGCCCTTTTTTGTTTTTGAACGCCTAACAAAAATATTTTTATGAGTCCATCGCCCGCCAACGCTTCCCCCTCCCCTCTATTCTGCCTCCACATGTCGCCCCTGCCTCCACCCTATTTTGCCTCCCCTTGTCCCCCTCCCCCTGCCCCCTTATTCTAACTCCCCCTGGTGCTTCCCACCATTCTGCCCCTTGTCCCCCTACCCCCTCCCCCGTGCGCCCCCTCCCCTCTATTCTGCCTCCCCATGCCCCCCTGCCACCCCCTATTCCCCTTGTTCAGCCCCCTGCCCCACCTATTCTATCTCCCCATGCCCCTCTGCTCCCCATTCTGCCCCCTTGTCCCGCCCCGTGCCCCCTTCCTTATTCTACCTCCTCTTGTGCCGCTCCTCCATTCTGCCTCCCCTTGTGCCGCCCCGCATTCTGCCGCCACCGACCTATGCCTCCACCATTCTCTGCCGCCTTTCCCCCCCCCCCCCTCCGCCAATTCTGCTGCCCTTATCCCCCCCCCACCCGCCCAGTGCCCCTTCATATTCCCTTTTCACGCATTCGCCCCCGCCCCCCCTTCCTCCATATGTGACGACTCTGCTCTGTTATGTTTATCTCCACAACTATTTTCCATTCTTTCCTCCCCCTCCCCCTTTATTCCCCATTTGTCCCTCTCCCTACCTCTTCTCTTTCTTCGCTGAACATAATAAATTGAATTATTTTAAAAAGCAATTCCAATTCAAAAATAGAAAAATTGGCTAATTTATAAACAAAGGTAATACATTACATTTATGTATGTGTACATAATTCACTACTATTTTCGACCATTTGTCCCCCCCCCCGCGGCGCCGCTCCTTCGCCATTTCGTCGAAATTAATTCCCCTCCCCTCCGGCGCCTCAATTTGTGTGCTTTTCGCCCGCCTCATTTGTCAGTCGACCACCGCTTTTTCCCTCTCTTCTTCCTTCCAGCCAATCTTTACACGTGACATTCACATGCAAAAGCACACAAACAAAACAGAGCTCTGATCACACAAACCACCTGCTGCTGCTGCTGGCGCGGTTGTACTTTTCCCGCTGATTGTTTGTTTTGCTCAACTGTGTGTAATCGGATTTCCCTACGATTGTGTAATCTGATGATCCCTAAACGGCTTTAGCTTTTTTTTTCTTTAGCGAAATGCCTTTGAGGGAAAGAAAGGATTTAGGAGGGGGGGGGGGGCAAATCGTCGCGCAGTGCATTTGGTGGATTCCCCTTCCGGCACATGTGCTGTTGGGGGGGGGGGGGGGGGGGGGATGTATCCCAAAGGGGGGGGGGGGGGGGGGGAAAAAAGGGGGGGTCCCCCGGTGGTTTTTTGGGGCGGGGGAGAGGGGGAAAAAGGGCCCTTT
>JAKKIK010002558.1:0-10662 GCA_024500135.1 Heterodera carotae
TCCATCTGGCGCTCCACCTCTTCAAAACGGGCCCATTCGTCGCTGGCGGCCAAGTCGTCCAGGTGCTGCTCCATTTGTTTCTGTTCGCCCATTTTATTATCGATGACATTGTTGTTGCTGTGACGTTGCGCATCGGTCGCAGACGGCACGGGTTTCGGCATTGGCAGAGAGCATGCGACGGACGTACTTCTGCCAAACATTCGCTTCTGTTGTTGATGTGCAAGAATGGATGTAGCGGCGACAAACTGACAAAAAATTGAAATCATATTGAAAAAATCTTGATGACTCAAGGAACAATGTTTGTCCTCTATATTATAACTAATCTGTGCCAATACTTGCACCTAAAATCCCATATACTCAAAGGCAAATTCGAAAATTGCGGAATTACTGCCCGGGAACAACACCAACAACACTCATCCCGAACATGTAGCCATCCATGACAACCCGAATTCAATGTGTGTGTTATGTTTTATCCATGACCACGCTATTTAGTTTACAATTAGCGTATTCTGCAACATCACAAAACCTCGGACCGGGAAGGCAAAATGCATAATAACTACTAGGCCAACCTCACCAATTTTTGGGTGTTGTGCCCAATTTGAAGTCCTACCTATTTCAAGTCCTTTTTAAAATAATCAAAACCACAAACCAATTGTCTCTTTGTCCACCATGTCCAGTGCGCACGCGTGTTGCAACTACTACCAAATGCGAAGCAAGCTGATGCCGGACGCATCATCATCATTCAGAGAATCAATTAGATGCTTTAAGCCAAAAAAAAAGGGTCAAATTTACAAAAAATTGAAATTATTGTAGATAAAACTCATACACAAAATGTTTTTTCTGTTCGCATAATGAGATTGTGAATACAGATGGCTTTATCAAAAAACTAAAACAAAAAGTGTCTGTGGAGATTGTGAATACGGCTTTATCAAAAAACTAAAACAAAAAGTGTCTGTGGAGATTGTGAATACGGCTTTATCAAAAAACTAAAACAAAAAGTGTCTGCGCAACAAATTGGGGGAAGTTGAGGGGAGATAATGAAGACGCGAATATCATCATCAGCCCGGATCAAGCGGGACGACCCAACAGCAACTGCTGCTGTTGTTTCAGCTGCGCCTTCTCCACATCGTGCAACTCCTTGTCAATCACATAAGGCATGACCATGACCATTGCACTGGTGGTCAACACCCACGATGCATTGCGAGCAAACGAAAACTGTGTACAATAAAGGAAAATAGAAAAAGTCAACAACATGGAAACGTTCATTTCGCTTCTAAAGCCGGTTTGGTCATATCTTTTTGGTCTGTTAACCAAGTACCACAATTTGGTATTTTAAGCGATGAAGGAAGGTACTCAGAAATGTTTTACAAAACAATTTTTAAGAAAACAAGCAAAATCTTACTTTTCTGTAATTGCAAATCGTAACTTTGGACAAACTAAAAAGTTATGGCCAAAAATGCTCATGGAAGCGAAGCATGAGGGGTCGCGTCTTGCCGCCGCTTGCTTTTGTGCCAACCCGAACTTTTCCCGACGTAAATTAGTGTAAAAGAAGTTATCAGCTTATTCACAGACCAAATGTGTTGCGGCAAACCACGTCCATTGCGCAGTTGTGCCAACTGCTGAGCGAACCGGTGCAGGAAAAATCTCCTTGAGGCCCTCCAAACGCTCCACCACCGTCTCCTCCAGTTCAGAATCCGGTACCTGTGTGTGAAATTGCATGTTTTGGTTTACATATTATTTGGTCCATGTCCCACTATAACGATTGGTGGGATACATTTTGTCAGAGCATGGAGAGCTAATGGCTCAAAAAACCTCCAAAAAATCTAAATTATAGTGTCACGGAAATACGAGGGGGTTCTGGAAGGGAAGGCCGCCACCACTAAACCAAAAACCTGGTCCCAGTCGATTTGGTCAGACCCATCATCCATTTGTTGTAATGGCATATTCATTGTGTGCGCTTAAATGACCCAAAAAAAATTATCCTGCGGGTGGAGCTTCGCCACCACCCATTTTTAGGGCTTCAATTTAGTTAAAACGAAATATTGCATATGTAAATAATATGACATTACTTCTTTCTACATCAATTTCCATAATATTTATTAAAAAATATATATTCGTCTAAAAATGAGGAGCAAAAAAAAGAGAAAATAGGGAATTTAAAAAAAATGCAGGAAGAATAACAATTTTGAATATGATCAAAAGCAGTAAAGCGGCAAGTAGAGGTCAGAAGACACACAATGGAAGTGCACTTATCCGGGCCACAATTGGATGAATTTGGTCATCCGTCAGCACAGCGTCGGATCGCCAACACACAAGCAGCGAGCTTAAGACGAGTAGAGAGTGTAAAAATGTGTATGATAGGCCGAAATTTTAAAACCCGGAAACCGGGATTCGTTTGACCCGGGACCGGAACTCCGGTGTCAAAAAATAAATGGGTTTCGTCCTCCCGGATACAACCCCCCCCCCATCTTAACCATTAACCACTAATTGTAAGCATACCTCGCAATTTGTGCCTCACAATCCTCGTCGGCACTGCCTAAGTGCTGCTGCGGTGTTGGAGACGAGGAAGCCATCGTTAGAATGATGAGCACATTGTGCCAATCAGCTGCCTCAACAATTGGTGAACTTTCCGGGTCAGCCAACGAATGCAGAAACAGTGGTGCAACGCCGCGCAACCGCTCAATGCCATTCAGCAGCATCAAAACAGTGTCGTCGTCATTGTTGCGTTCGCCTTCACTAGGGATGCGGGGACTTTATGGAAATTGTCTGGACAGAAAACAGTGAATTGGAAAACGAGGCCAAACTAGCCCAACCCCAGTAGGATGGGGACCGACAAGTCTGAAGCCTAACCCGAACTGGACGGTCGGAAACAGGGTTGTGTTCTAGCAAAACCGAAATGGAACATTGGTTTCGATTTCAGACTGGGAACGATACCCTTAATGGTTCACACCGGTTGAAAATGGCCACCATGACCACCAAGACGTATGAGCCGCTGGACTGTGGCGGGGCGAATGCAGCAGTGGGTGCACCAGCAAATGGGACAAATCAGATTTGGTGTGCTCCGGTTGGGCGGTGATATTTACCAGGCTAAAAAGTGGAGGGAAAAAGGAATTCAGCATCCCTAATAGACTACCCCACATGGATCAGTGTAAATCCATGCCTGGGTAGTAACAATCTCTAGTACAGACCCGTATCCAGAGCCCCCCCCCCCCCGAAAAATTTTTCTTGGATACGGGCTTGACCCAGCACATCAATCACGGAAAAAACCAGTTCTGTGTTAAATTATTCGGTAGTCTCTCTCCCTCCCATTCCACACAAACGCACCGGTACTCAGGCCAATGCTTCATCAACAGGTCAACATATTGCGCAGCAATAAAATCGGAGGTCGCCCCAACTGCAGCACCATCGATGCGTTTGTTGTTGCGGTTGGGCTCAGAGACGGCGTTGGACTGTGATGACAGAAGCAGCACCAGCGGTGGAGATGGCGCGACATCCTCGCTTAATGATGACGACGACGTTGGTCCGCCTCCACCACCACTGGCGCGTTGTCGCAGCAGTCGTCGTCGTGCCGCACGTCGCTGTAGCAATTGTTCGGCCAGGTAATTGAGTGTCCTCTCAATGGTGAATTGGGCGCGTATGTTGGCGCTGCCGGTGAGAACAGCATCCTGGAAATTTGAAATTAGAAAAGGAATGGAGACAACAATTGGAAAACAAAAGGTCGCGAAGCACCTATATTCCAAGATTTTTACCAAAATATCTCTAAGAAAAAAAATGGAGAGGCAAATCACTTGGCGGCAAATTGCTTATTCGTTATCGAAATAAAAAAGAAGCAAATTTCATACCTTGCCAAAATGTGTTGCTGTTTGGTTGAGCATTTGTTGCAACTCCTTCCTGAACATGGGCAAACGCTCAGACGGGCGTTGTTGTTGTTGCTGCTGCGATTGATGAAGCATGGAGGACGACCGAAAAATTGCAAAGATGAGAAGAGACAGCAACACGGTGATGAAAATGCACAAAAATTGATGACGGCGAGGAGGCAATACTGCAACAACAAAAAAAAAATAGATAGCAGACGACAGTTATATGGGGCAAGACATGATCATTCGAAGACAGGTCAGACATACAGAGATCATATGGTGATCTCATCATATTTTCATGAAACAATAACCCCCCACCATTATAAACTATGGAGTAATTCTAGGCAAGAAAAGAAAAAAAATACTGACAAAGTATTACATTTTACAGTGTATTGATCCAAACGCATTTGGCCTTTTATGGTCATGTCTCGCGTTTTTGATGGATTTTTTAAGATGTGAAATATTGGCACATAAAAAACCTAATTTGATATTACCATTTACGTTCCCATTGGACCATATGCGTGCAAAAAAGTGCTCAAAGT
This sequence comes from Heterodera carotae, assembly GCA_024500135.1. Lineage (NCBI taxonomy): Eukaryota > Metazoa > Nematoda > Chromadorea > Rhabditida > Heteroderidae > Heterodera > Heterodera carotae. The sequence continues at coordinate 4,400 of JAKKIK010002558.1, forward strand.
TTGAGTCGAAAATTTGCCAAAATCCGCCTCCATTGTTGCTGTTTGTGCCATCCGCCAGTGAAGTGGCGCTTCCACCAGCGTCCTCGTCTTCAACTACGGCACCATTGTCATGCCATTGTCGCCGGTAAAGTTGCTGTGCGTTGTCTTGCTGGTGCCTCTTCTGCGACAGCAATTGCGGCTGGTGTTGAAATGAAGCTGAATTCGAAAAACAGGCGTCAATTTAGAACTCGATTCAAACCCCTCCCTCGCCGCCCCGGCCCCGCAGGCATGAGAAAAATTTTCGGGTGAGGATGGGGACCGGAGAAAATTTTTTTTTTCTCTAGCAAAAAGAAGAAAAATTTGCCCGACCACCCCTCCTCGAATTTTTTATGGTTACTAGCTTGCATGTTAAAAAGCATGCCTGGCAAAGAGCGGCGACTGCTAACATGCTGTGCCGCGTTATCGGCGGCTCGACGACGTTCATCAACAGCCATTGCCCCGCTGTCGCCAGATCCACCGCCGCCGGATGTCCTCCGCATCTTACCAGCCGTGGACTGTTTTTGTTGCTTCTTTTTATCATCAATGTTGTTGTCTTCATCATCTTGTCCCTCAGTGTCGTCGTCTTCCGTTTGTTCTTCCAAGTACACACTGAATTTTGAACCACCAATACTATTATACTTTTAAGTCCCTTTTTTGGAATTGTTTAAAGTGTGTGTTTGATATCTAGTTGTAAGAATTTTTTAAATTTAAAAACAGGGACAATAAATCGGTTATTGATAGGAGTATTTTTAATGAAAGGAAAATGTCTCCAAAAATGTATCAAATTTCATGTTAAGACAACATGCCTCACATACTATAACTCTCGCGGCCTACCTCTTAGTTGTCGGCAAACAGTTGGAGTCGCAATCGCTGCCAGAAGCGCCTCCCATCCGTTTATGGCCACCTGCAGCATTATCACCACCATCGTCGTCAGCAAACAGATCAGGATAAACACGACCACTGCAATCAGTAGATGATGACGACGAATCATGCTGCTTTTGTTGTCCAATTTTGGTGCTATCGCTGGAGGCAGGACACTGATCACTGAAGATGACATATTATGCACTTGGCAAGCCGGACAAAAGGGCTGACTGAATTTTGTATGGACCAGAAAAACCCATATAGGTTTGAAAAAGACATACCCCACCCCAGGATTAAAAAAAGGGATACTTTACATAGTAATGTATAACGCGACAAAAAAAAATTTTTGTTCAAGTTTTTCCTATTCTTAAATGTTCATCACGTGGTCATCTAAACATGAAATTTCAAATTTAACTGAATTAAAACCTGTAATTCCGTAAGCTCGTCAAATTAAGTTTTATTATTGCTAGAAAAACACAAAATTATAATCTAACTATAGTCCCCTTCCTACAAAACCAAAATAAAGGGAAACCGATGACTCTTTTCTTTTTGTCGCGTATGTAAGTACAAAAATGTATAGATGCACCTGATCTTCCAACCAATCACACTTCGTCTGTGACGCGATTCCATGGAAATACAATGACAAACAAAAAAAAAGTATGAGTTTTATGGCAAGCAAGTCATAAAATAATTGTTAATTCGTACATACACGGAAAGGAGAATGTAGTGAACAACAAGGAGATACACAGTCATTTATACTCCAAACAAAAAAGAAATGAACGGAAAAAAACCAAATCGAAAAAGCGACACCGTGTTCCCGCCAAGCTGTGAATCCAACAGTCCCGATGTATCTGCCAAACAACTCCGCCTAGGACTGAGCAAAGCGCGACCTCCCAGAACACAGAATTGAAGATTAAAAATATTGTCGACGGTGAATGGGTTCGACACAGCATAAATTGTAAGAAGTACAATTTGAGCGGCCTTAATATTGAAAAATAGCTGGGTAAATGAAAGCAGCACCAAGGGCGTATCCAGAGCATGGATTTCATAAAATGTACTTTGTCGAGCTCTCCAAGCCCCCCACCCCCACTGGATACGCCCTTGTCCTTCTTACCTTAACAATAAAATATGGAAACACCATCCATGTCTTTTTGAAACAGATAAAAAGCATCATTGTCATGGATGACAATGCAGCGCAAAAGGACGCCTATAAATTCCGGGATAAAAATGAATGGAAATTATAGAGAACTTACCCATCCCAAGTATACGATAAGTGGAGTCGTTAATCCGCCCCAAAAGTTCCATAAAAAGGAACACATCCAAAACTCCACCATCCACCAATTCCTGTCAAAATCGCACCATACAAAGTAAAATTTGCGCCAGCCAGCGGATATCCGCGAATTATTCGAATTTTCAGGAAACTGGGCAGCATACGGACACGAATATGAACCCTACGGATATGCCGAACTCTGACATTGCGCCCCTAAATTTTTAAGATATCCAAAGTCAAATACACCATCCCCACCCCTTCCAAGACCCAAAGTACACCCAAACTCTCTCGTAGCAAATGTCCGAATTCCACCGGAGCCGTAAATATCGTGTTGACACTGCCCCTGGGCACCCCTGTTGCAAACCATGTCAGATGGCTTGACGCCGCAGCAACGACCCTTCTCCTTGACTCCCTCCAACTGTCGCACACTGATGTTCATCCCTTGACTGCCAATTGCTAAATAAATATTGTTTTGACAAAATCAGTCTAGGGTCGAATTGTACTACCTAAAAAAAGCACCTAAAATTGCACATACCAGTATATGCTGAATTAAATCCCAGAACCGTCCGACACCGAGAAAGTCAGCCTCCCAAAATTGCAAACTACACAAAATGTATAGATGGACCCGATCTTCCAGCCAATCACGCTTCGTCTGTGATGCGATTCCATGGAAATACCAATGACAAACAAAAAGAAAACGTATTAGTTTTATGGTAGACAAATCATCTGATGATGACACGTTTAAAAAAAATAAATCGTTCATTCGTACATACACGGTAAGGAAAATCTAGAGAACAACAAGGACAATTTATGCTCCGAGCCAAAAAAACAAATGAATGAAAAAAACAACAAAACATCAAGTCTCATCAACAATGGGATGTCACATCATCGGTTGGATGTCAAAACCTAAAATGATTGAAAACTAATTTGTAACGAGACACAATTAGTTAATGAATGACAGAAAATACGAATGGAAAAAAGGAAAATCCGGCAAAAAGACAAAAACCCGGCAAAACTTGAATACAAAGTACAGTAACAGTGAAATCTCTACAATCTTAAATATTGAAAAATAAATGTAAGTGCCAAAAGCACCAAGGGCATGTCAAGAGCATGAGTCGAGCCCGTAACCAAAAACCTCTGGATACGCCCTTAACATTTTTACCTTTCCGGCAAAGAATGGCATCGACAACGAAAGCCACCTTCTTTTTAATCCCAAAAACAGAAGCAAAGCCGCCACAGCCACAAAACAAGAGACCTATAAATTCCGGGACGCGATTGAATGAAACATATAGAACTTACATAACTGAGAATTGTGATCAACACAGTTCTCGGGCCATCAATGAGGAACCAAATGAAGAGTAAAACATCAAGAAATGCCCCAACTGCAGTTAACAGCGCGCCTAGCTAAAAAAATCGACTAAAACTTTCACGAAATCGGACCGATAAAGGCAAACCAATTCAGATCTGCCTTTGCAATGTGTCTGTGCCCGCTTGGAATCATCATTTTTGATGTCCTTACCCCATCCAATTTGCGCACACTGTCGGTGGCTAAATAAATATTGTTTTATAATAAAAAAAATCAGCCTTGTACCGATTCTTTTACCAAACCTAAAGCGTACAAACCACCCAATTAAAATTTAACAGGTATACTGAATTAGAACTACAAACCGTCCGACATCGAAAAAAGTTAGTCCCCAAAAATAGCTTGTTTCACATAAGTGTCAAACAACATACCCATCGAAGTCGGCACTTCGAACTCTTCCAAGCCGGTTTCATCGACAGCGGCCAGCATTTTTTTAGTCTCATTATTGCGTTGCAGCCAACGTCGCATAATCCTGCAATTTATGGGTCCAATTTATGCTAATTTCTTTCCTGGCTGTGCTATTTTGTCAAAAAAATGATAAATTTCCTGCGTTAACATTAAAAATTTTAGAAATCATGTACCATTCATTGATGGAGAAAAAATCTTTTCCAATAAAGGGGGGAGGAATACGCCGGACTCTGACATTTGCGGCCCAGAAAACTTTGGACATTTGTCCGAATTCCACTATGGCTGCAAATATTAGGCGCAAATCTCTGGACACTGTCTTTTGGGCACCCCTGTTGTAAACCAATTCCGAGCTGCCAGTGCAATGTCACTGTGCCCGCGTGGAGTCAAGTACACGTATTATGCATATAGAACTTACCCAAGCCCCAGTCCTGATGTTTCTCCACGAAACATGTCCTGGATAAGTTGAGCAAAGCGAAAGCTCCCGAACCAAAGAATTGAAGATGAAGATATTTTCGACGCTAAATGGCTTCGTCACACCAAAAAATAAGAGCAGAACAGTTTGAGGGGCCTTAATATTGAAAAATAAGCTGGATAAATGCAAGTAGCACCAAGGGCGTACCCAGAGCACGGGTTTCAGGAAAGCCCAAAAAAAATCAAGGAAAGGGAAAATCACGTATGCCAGGTAGTTGTAGGAGGTGATCAGTGTGGTTTCTCAGTAGAAAAACGCGTGGGTCTTTGGACAAAACTTGTCTGAGCCAAATTGTCAAAAAATGCAGAAAATATGATGAAAAACCCGGCAACCATTAACTCCCTTTCGCAAGGGTCTAACCGAAAAGCAGGATGTCAAGCATCCTCCTATGGCTGTAAGAATAGCACCAATCTAAACAAATCGACGGATAGCCCGAATTATCAAGATATAAATAGCTCAGGAAATCTGGCAGATATAGATGGCTCGAATATAAGCCCTACGGATATGCCGTACTCTGATATTTGCGGCCCCAAAAAACTAAGGAAATTTGCGACCTGACGCTTCCGCTCATTTTGCAACCATTTGTTTGTTAAACACCTTTTAATTAAAGTTGCGGCAAAAAAGATTCGCTTAAGAAACGGCGTTACGCATGCTGAAAATTTTTGCCCCTGACTGCCGATGGCTAAATAAATATTGTTTTGTAATAAAAATCAGCCTTTCGAATTCTTATAACAAAACGCAAGTGACTGGAACAAATAGAATTTAACCAGTGTTATATTTAACCCCAGGGGCAGGGCAAAAACCCTGACCACAACCACCAAAGTGTTACGTTTTGCCCATTTGACCACCAAAAAACCATTTTGTCACCCATTTTTGCCCCAAAAAAATTTCTCTATTGGAACTTGGGCAGTTCCGATAAGTGGCGACTCCGTGGCACAGGGACGGACCCTGCAACTCCAGGTGAGTTTTGGGGGAATCTTCTTTTTCTCGCGAAGACAGAATAAAAGGTGTCCTCCGAGGCACCTTTTATATCTGATTTTCATAGCTACTGGCAGAGGGGGAATTGCGGGTAGAAATACTTATTCAATGTCCTCCGAGGCATTGAGTTCGTAATTAGTCGCCCCCAAATTTTGATCCTCCGGGGTCAAAGTTTGTGGATCTTCAAGCAATCCGCGCATCGAATTTGCTAAACCACACACCAACGACGACATGACATGTCAGGACTGGTCCAACGACGGATCAGCGCGGCACTCAAAACGCTCAACAAGGCACGAAATGCCAGCGACTTGGCATTACATCCGGACGACAAACTCCAAAATTTGGAGAACGCCATTCTACTCGAAGCGCAGCTGACCTTAGTGGTCAAAGAACTGCACAACATCGAAACATCCTTGGATGACTTACGAGAAGCATCCAGCATGAAGCGACCTGCTCCGGAAAACACAACCATGGTTAGAAACAACCATGGGAAGAAGAGGTACAAGAATATTTAGAAGTATACAATGGTTAGCGCCATGTTTAGGAAAACCTTGTTTAGGAGAGCTACAACCATGGTAGAATAGGTACAACATGGGAAAAAGAGGTGCAACCATGACGAAGAGGTACAATATGATGAAAAGAGGTACATATTTTAGATGCGCATTCAGGAAAATGAAATTTTTGCTCCGGTGGACGACTGAATACTTATATAGTTTGTACCCCATAAAAAATTTTTTTGGGTGGAAGTTTTCGAGTTCACTGATCACGAATCTAGGGGTTATTGGGGTCGCTGATCACGATTATGGCATCCATTTCGTCAAAATCCAACCCCGGACTCGAAGAAAAAGTCGAAAACTAAAAAAATTTCAAAAATTAATTTATCACCAAATCACTTA
>JAKKIK010002559.1:0-10660 GCA_024500135.1 Heterodera carotae
TTAAGCACAAAAAGTCCAAAATAGGCAAAAATAGGCATTATAAAGTTGATCCTAGAAGCACCAAACCAAGCTAAAAACTCGTTTTTTTGTGCTTATCTCAACGTTACAATTGCGCAAAAAATTTAGGCATTTGCCTAAAAAGCCAATCCCTACTAATAACCAATGACTTATTCTGTCATTACGTTGTCTTTGATTGCTGTTTTGGTCCTTGGTACTGAAATGTCCGTTTTTCACTGGGACTCAGTTAGCTAGTGTTCAGATGGCTTCGGATCAAGTTGATTCTGATCTAGATCGATTTGTCTCGTCGAGAGTTGTCGAATTTATATCAAATTTGCCAGGAATTGTGAGTTTGGATTGGTTTTTGGTCATTTCTTAGCCATTTTTTACGATTTTAAATCGGTTCAAAACCCGGTTTAAATGCTTTTCCCAATCGTTTTTTTGATTGATTTATCATTAATTCTTTGGGATTCGAACATTACAGGCCGATAGGAGTTGACTAATATATATTTCATCCTATTTTGACTTTGGACCATATGATACATAAAATGGTAAAATGGCAAGTTGGCGCATTTAACTACACTAGCACCGTAATATTGGAGTTTGTCCCCCCCCCCCCCCCATTTTGTTCCTAGGGGTTTTTAGGGCCGCTGATCCTGAACTCGGAATTAAAAAAATTTTCGACTTTTTGTTCGAATTCTGGTCCGAGGTTCGGACTTAGGCGAAATAAATTCGGGATCAGCGGTTAGCCATCCAATTTCCTTGCCATGTCTTCCCTCTGTCATTGATTTTCGGATAATTCTTCTTTGATTGGGGTGCAGGGCGAGGGGGGAGGGGGGGGGGAGGCGCCTAATTTATTGCGTATTTGGGGAATTATCCTTTTTCATTAATTTCTCCCCCCCCCCCCCCCCCCACTAAATCCATCGTCCATTAGCAGCGACCGACCGAAGAAGACGGACGAGCTTATGAAAGTGTCCCAAAATGCTTCTTGTAGCAATATAATTTACTGTATGATGAGCACATCCGTTCTGCTACTGGTTGGGCATCAATTCCAACGGATTAACCAAACAAACAATCAAAACTAATACTCAAAATGATCAGAATCCTAAATGATCAGACTAAATAAATCATTGTACCAAAATATCTGCTGATCCTTCGCTTCTTTCTGCTAAGGGTACATGACAACTCGCCGACGGCCCATTTTTTGGGCAATAACTTTTTTGTTAGTGCGCCAATTTCTATGTTATTGGTATCATATGAAAGCTCTACGCGTTTAGAAGTTAATAATATGCAGAAGCCAAGCGGTTAACGCATTCTAAAAAAAGTTACAATTTTTAAAATGTGAAAAAGTCAGATTTTTCATTATTTATTTTATTAATCGCTTAGATTCTGCTTAAAGATGGCTTCTAAATGTAAGGAGCTTTCGAATGAGACCAAGTTTGCAGCTGAGCCTTCATCAGAAATATTTTATTTGAAATTTTATTATAAAAATTCATTAAATATAAAAATTCATTGCTCCTTCCATACTCAAACATTTATTTTTGGACTTCATCAGATTGAGTGGGCGGGTCGGTCTTTTTTTTTGTTTGAAATGAAATGAGTCGCTGATCGATGGTTGGGGCGGACCTTTGAGTGTTTTAAACACTCTTCAGAAATCTCGCAAATTTTGGATTAGCACGGATTTAGCTAATCCAATTGTCCCTCTTTTTCTCCAACATAAGGAAGGTTTGTTTTAGCAAATTTAAATTCTAAATTCAATTCGAACCAAAGCCATGAGAAATTTAAAAAGTGCAACTAATTGGTTTGGAGCCTCGGGGCATTGCATTTCCCAGATTGAATTATCCGAGTGCTGATCAATGTGCGACATTACGCCGCGCAAAATGCGAGTCATTTCGCAGCGTCGATTTCGCGCGCAATTTTGCAAAATCCCCTCTGCTCGCCCCCTCCCGCATCTCGACGCTCACCGACCACAAAATTCTTCACGAACCTCCCATTTCCATTTACCACAAACAATATTTTGGGGATGTGTGAATGTACGGAGAGATTGGAAGTTTCTTCACTCTCTCTCTTTCTCGCTCTCTCTCTCCTCTCTACCCTTTTGTCCTCTCCCCTCTTTTTCCCTCTCTCCTCTCTACCATTTTGTCCTCTCCCCTCTCGCGTTCCCTGACCTCTCTCCTCTCTTCTCTACCCGTTTGTCCTCTCCCCTCTTTTTCCCTCTCTCCTCTCTACCCTTTTGTCCTCTCCCCTCTCGCGTTCCCTGACCTCTCTCCTCTCCTCTCGTTCTCTACTCTGTTCTCCCTTTATTCTCTCTATATTGACAAAATCGGCGGGTGGTCAAACCGATCGGACGGACGGACGATCACCGCTGGCGGATGACGTTGACGAGGGACAGAACTGGGCCGACCCATTGACCCCATCGGACACTTTCTCCCCCCACCCACTCTCCCCCGGGGCCACTCCACACAAACTGAGATATTCCAACTCTTCATGGGACGCCGTTTCATCCCCGCCTGGCCCTCCGCTCACCGAATCCCCAAAATATTTTCGCGACTCGAGAAATCGATTCCCCGGTACGAATTCTCTTGACCATGCACATCATTTACACAAATTGTGAGGCCGCCAATCGCGGCCCGTTACAACACTCGAAGGGTTTGGCTTGTTTTCTCACTTAGTAGCAGGGGTGCCATTTTACCGGGGAAGCCCGCATGCCGGGTTTTTGGGGTTTTTGCCGTGTTTCGTATCCACTCCGTTATTTGAATTTTAAAACATTTCGCCAATATACCTAACGATCGCTTCCGCTCCGAGTACCGAATAAAATATATTTAACTTCAGAATTAAATGGTTAAGTAAACTATCCAAATAAAACATCTCATCGAGGGGAAGCTTTGAAGAAGCAAGAGTTATGGCTTTGGATATTTTTATTCAATTCGGCACTTTGACCGGTAGCCGAATATTTACACTAAAATATTCAAAATTTCGCCGGATCAATTCCTTTAGATTTTCGGTAATATTTTGTCTATTTTTAGGATTTAAATTCAAATTTTTCAATTTTTGCTCATTTCCCTTAAATGTCACGATTTTTCAAAAAATTTCCCGTCGGCGTCTATCGGTTCATCCGCACAAAAATATTTTTTGAATTGAAAAAAAAGGATTCTAATTTTTATAAAATTTCCCGGGCGTCGCCCATCGGCAGCTTCAACCCCCTCCCCTCCCCCCCCCCCCCACCTCACAATAAATTGAATTTTTGTTTCCACCTCCAAAAAATTGGAGAAGAATAGAGCCCCATGGGGTTCTATTCTTCAATTCCTTCCCTCAAAAAGAATGGCGACTCTTTGTGTTAGTTTTTGCTGTTATTGTACTCTTTTTTGTTTAACTTTTTCCAATGCTTGCATATATTTTTGAATTCCCACGTTTTTTCATGTGCCCTCTTCTCCCAATTTCCGTCCATTCATTCCGCCGCCGAATTGACGAAGAATTGGCTCGCTGATTCATTTATCCCTCCCAACTCCCAATGTCCGTCCGTCCGTCCTTTCATTCGTCGGCCAAAAAACTGTCCAAAATTTGGGAAAATGCGCCTATTATTCGCTCGCCGTCTCCGCGCCTTCCAAAATGACCTTCGCAACGATTCATCGCCGTGCATTTAAAAAGTGCGCTTTCGCTTGGGAATTGGGCCATTCCTTTGGCACTTTTTTCCTCCGAAAAAAAAACAGTCCCAAGGATTAAAGTCCAAAAATGGACAATTTTTATATGTTAAAATGCCTTTTCGTGTGCAGCGCATTGAACTGATCAGAATCAGATTTAATCAATCCCGGATACCAACCAAACTAATGACATTTCTTTCCATCACTTCCTCCATTCTTTCCACATTTTCCGTCACTAATTCGATCAACCCAATAAATCCCTTTCCATTAAAATGTAAAAATGCCTATGTCTCCTCATATATTTGCCTCCATTAAAAGTGATGCCTAATTTGTGTGCCTCGAGGGCATTTTGAATTCGAAATTCATCCGATCGCTGACTGATATTTGACCAACGGATTCATTTTGCAATCCACCATATTGCAGCAGACAAATTTGTTTGCCCGTTTTACAAAAAATTTCTTTTCCAACGCAATGCGACGAGTTTGACGGAATGTATTTGCGCTTCTCCCCTCCGGGGACTGACTGAGTTCGTTAGCAGATTAATGGGGAGATTAGGCCGATTTTGATCGCGAATCATTGAGCACGTTAAGCATACGGCCAAAACAAAAGTCATCCATAAATCAAAGGACACAAACAGTCGAAAAACAAAATCCAGTCTTTTTCCCAAGCAGTACCAGCAGCAGCAAAGCAGGTGGTCCACGGACGCAAATTGGTCTAAAATGGTGAGCAAATTGGTCTAAAATGGTGAGCAAAATGGTCTAAAATGGTGAGCAAAATGGTCTAAAATGGTGAGCAAATTGGTCTAAAATGGTGACTAATTTCATACCAAGGCGCCATTTACCTAATTGATTGATGAACGAATTTCAAAGCTTTTGGGGTCATAGGTAATCGATAATTGTGGGGATAACACTTCACTTTGAAGAAGTTGAGCTAACATTTGGAAAAAGCACATTATGTTTGCTGATGACACAAGCACCAATCAGAACATTTTCCATCGATTGGCCCAAAAGACTTTTGCCACGGCCGACGTCAGTGAATGGCATTCGAACGCAAAACGCCGCCATCACTGCACAAAATGCATCAGCCGTTAAAATTTGAACATTTGAAATTCGTTTATGTTTTCCATTCTTCGGCTTTTTGTTGGATAAATTTCAGTGTGAATGAATCCTTCCGATCATTCTCTTTTATCCTTTTTATCCCTTTTATCCTTTTTATCCCTTTTCTTTTATTCTTTCTTTACTTCACTAGTTTTTTATACCCTCCGATTTTTGTCACTTTCTTTTTTTCAGATTCACACTTATTCTACAATACTTATTAACACATCATACAGCCTAAAATGGCATTTGTTGGCCATCCAATTTTGGCAGTAAGCTTTGATTTTGAGAAAAATTTGGAATCCATTTATTTTGCAATACTTATGCCTTTTTCAATTAAAGGATATCCGAAAGGGTTTTCGTCTACGACCCACTCAAACGGTGGACAAGTCCAAGCCGGTCATTCAGGCAGAAGGAGAGCAGTTAGCCGAACTACTTCAAAGCTGTTCACCTTCCCTTGCGCCACCGTCGCCGCAAGGGAAAAGCACGCCGAAGGCGACAACGGCACCGTCGCCGCAAGGGAAAAGCACGCCGAAGGCGACATCGTCGCCACAGCCGCCGCCGCCGCCGGTACAAGCGGCAAAAAGGCAGCAGACGAAAACGCAGTCACTGAAAGCCGTTGGTGAACAGCAGCCGGCGAGTGCTGACCAGCGGCAAAAAATGTTGGCACAAATCCGTGCCGGGGGAGTTCGCTTGAGGCAAGTGCAGACGGCGGATAAAAGCGGCCTGATCCTGGATGAGCAGCAACAGTCCACGTTTGACATGCGCAGTGGCGCCGTATCGCCCCAATCGTTGGACTCGCAGGGGTGAGCAACAAGTCCGGCACGGACAAAAGTGTTCCATTGACCATTTGGTTTATGGTAGCGAAGCGTAGCGCACATAATGAATGCTCAGAGTCTCAATTGCGGCTTGGTACTTTTTTAATACCTTTGCTGATTTACATTGAAATTTGTACTAACAAATCTTAGCCAATTATTTAGTCGGTCCCTTCCCCGCGTCGAATCTCAAAATGTTCATGATGAAATGTAAGACTCTAAGTGATCGATCGCGAACTAACCATAACCGTGAACTGAGATAAAAACTGATCACAATATGCAACAAGATCAGACAAAATAAACTAAACATTGGGTGATCAGAATTCTGAGGTCATTTATCCGTGGCTTTTGAATGAAATTGCATAAATCGCGCATAAATAAACGAACTGTGGACGGTTGGCTTATCCATTGAAGCAAATTTAAATGGCAAATGAAAAATGGAAAGATTTAGCTCAATTAGCAGCTAATCTCATTTCAATTGCTTTTTATCTTTACAAATATCTCAAAGATAGGATCGGCTAATGAGATAAAAATAAAAGCATTCATTCATTTTTCGGGATTTTCTTTCAATTTTGTTGTCGAATGCGCCCCATTTTTCCATAACATATGTAAATGACTGCTCATTTGCGAATGTTTCAGTGGAATGCCTTTTTTGAATTTGCCAAAATGTTCAAATTAATAAAAAATATTTGATTTCCGTTTCCAAAATACCGCACAGTGCCCTTAAAATGTTCCTTACAAATTAGTTCCTCCTTCGACAGAAAGAGTCCAAGCCCGCGGACCACGCCTTGTTCCTCCTCCGCCTCGGCCTTCTCGCCGACTCCGACAAGTGGCGGTTGTTGGCACGGCACAATTTGCGGCGACGATTCATCCGAAGTGATTTTGAGGCTGAACGGATGTGTCCCCCCTCAACTGGAACGACATTACCAGCAACAGCAACAACAACTTCCGCCGTCCATACCTTTGCTGACAGCTGCTCCCTGCCCCAAGGCGACTTTTGGCATCAAAGTGCCGCCGAGTCCGACCCCCGCGGCGAAATGCCATCAGCAGGCAAAAAGCATTTAAATGGCATTAATTGAAATGAAACCAAACCAATTCAGCGACAGGGAACAACGGCCATTCAAATTGACGCTGCCGGCGCCATGGACAGCAGCAGAAGAAGGATGGGGGACAGTGAGCAGCAGACAAAGGCGAGCAGTGACTTTCAGTTCGACCAGCAAAAGGTCAACCAAATCAATCAATGAACAACAAAAAGTGTCATTTTCGCTGCTTTTGATGGACAATCATTTTGCAGAAATTGTTGCCGCAAAAAAAAAGTATTTTTAGCAAATTTTGGAACGGCAGGGCGAAGTGGCCTCGTTGAGCACAAAACGCACGGCAACAGCAAACATTGCCGCCTTCCGTAAGCTGCAGCAACGGCACCAGCAGCAGCAGAATGAATGGGCTGCCGCCGCCGCTTTTTGGACGCTGCCGAGAAAAAATTGCGCCAAAAGCGGTGACGGAATGGCACAAACGCTGCACAAACATTGGCATGTGCCGGTAAGTAAGCAAAAGAGCAATTAGCGGCTAACGACAACATATATCTGCCAGCAGCACAACACTGTCCCGTCCTCACCGAAAAACGGCGGCGGCGGCACTTTACCGTCGACGCGTTCGCATTGCGCCATGTCAGTTTCTGCAGAAGGCACAAGTGCAAGGCACGCAATCAATGCCCGGAGGGCACAATCGCCCGCAGAATGGCACGGCGCCAAATGGCCACAAGCATCAACGACAACAAAAATTTCAGGGGAAAATTCAAAAGTATAAATTGAAATTAAAACACAAAAGATTTAATTACCCTAATTTGCTATAGAACACTCATCAGCAACAACATCTAATTCAAGAGCAACATTATGCCAATGCAATGTCAAATTCAAATTTTCGATGGCACTGCCCTTCACCGCAGCCGCGAGCTGATGCGCCACCAATGCTACATCATTCTTCCAGCTCATCCATGGCACAATTTGCACTTTCTGAGCTGTCGGCACTGCCTCAATCGTCCATCACTTTCAGACAGTTTGTACAACGAGTGCCCGGCGGTGGGACACATCGCCAACATTTTGAACGGATAAGGTGATTTATTGGCGCCAGTTTGGAGACTCAACTGACCAAATCTGGGCACCGAAGTTTGGACACCAGGAAGTTTGGGCACCAAAGTAGAAATTATAAGAATTTTAGGGTTAGAAATGTTTAAAATAATAGTGAAACGTGGCTTTTCGTAACCCATTTCGAGAAAACTTTTAAATTTCCAAAAACTTAACATGTTTCTAGGGTATTTCAGGGTAGTTGGTCACCAATATGACCTACCCTTCGTACAACTTCGGACTTCTAACCACTTAGTTTGCGAAATGGAAGTGATACGGTGATCAGCTTTACCTAATAAACATGTTTGAAACTAAAATTTTCTCGTAATGGGGAGGCATAAGATTTTTGTTTACCCTGAAATACCCGAGAAAGTTTATTGGAAATTTAAGTTTTTTCGAAATGGGTTATAAAAAGCCTGTTTCACTATTATTCAAACATTCTGAACTTAAAATTTTTTAAAATTTCTTCTTTGGCCCAAACTTCCGGCGGCTTCCAAACTTAAGTACCCTGGTGATAAATATTAATAGCTATGTTAAAAATTCTTATAACCAAGGCATAGGCTAAGCTTAACCAGGGCCTAGGTTAAGCCTAAACCATTGAACTTTGCAGGGGCGTAGCCATTCCATGGGTTTCAGGGGGGGGGGGTCAATAAAAAAGGTGATAGAAAATATATAATATTGGAAGAAATAATGCTTTTATTATTACAGCATATACATCAGGGATACTCAATCAAACAGACTCAATTGACCCCCACCCGACAATTTATGGAATAATTTTATTCAAATCGCTTCAGAGACCGTTTTGAGGACGCGGAAAAAAACCATGGAGCGAGAAAGAGCGCGGAAGTGTTATGGAAGCGAGCGGCACAGGAGAGAAAGGGCACTGAGCAAATCGGAGACAAAGCCAAATTTGGCACGAAAGGGGCGGCGACGAATACGGTAAGAACGGCACAAACAGTGCCATCGGTAAAGTCTGTACGTGCAGGTATTTGTCAACGGGGAAGGCAACTTCAGTCGATCTGCTCAAAAAGGGCAACCCCCGCCACTTCCGAATTCATCCCCGCCGGACATTCGTCGCAAAACGCGCCCATTGGCCACTTCTCGGTCATCGTCCCCCTCCCGGGAAATCATTCGGCTGAAGACGCCAACGAACGGAATTGACCTTCGGGATCTGCAGGTGGCTGGCCTATACCATCAGAAATTATGAAGAATTTGCAGAGATTTTGATAATGGCGAGGGAAGAAGATTCATGCAAAAAACTAGCAAACTACTCTTCAATTTAAAAAGAATTGTGCTTTATTTGTTAGGGTTTGGATGGGACTCAACTGGCCATTCTTCGGGCGGACTTCCGATTTGCCATCGATTTGGATGGGGCCGGGGATGGAAAGCGTTTGATCAGAATTATGAGACGATAAATGAATAAAATGAGTGAAACAGCTGCTAAATGTATAAACAAACATATGAATTGTTTGCATAAGTTTATTCATAAAAGCATTTTCAAATAAATGTTCATTTTCCATAAAACAAAATTTGTTAATGCGCACGCAATTACTGCTCCATCATGATGAATGGTTCTATTTCGAATTGATCGGCTAATTGATCACGTCCAATTTCCGTTAGTTGGGAGCGCCGAAATCGATGGAAAGAGTCGAAACGGTAGGGTGGCAAATGGCCAATAGGGCGCTAAATTTAATCGGAATTTAGCACAAAGTTCGTATTGCCAAACAGTTCTAATTTTACAAAAAACCGAAATATGGATACACATTCAATCATTTTGGTCGAAAATTCAATCGGTACCCTGAAATAACCAATAAACATGTTAGGTTTTTAGGAGTCTTGAAAGTTTTCTCGAAATAGGTTACAAAACCCCCTGTTTTACCATTATTTAAATATTTCTGAAACCTTAATCTTTTTTTTTTAATTTACTGTGGTGCCCAAATTTCATGGCGCCTGATTTTCGATGTGTACTCGCCTATTACACAATTGAACAGACCTTTTCGAGTTCAAAAAGAAACGGATAAACATTTGACGGCATCACCAGCAACAATAGAAGAACACCGAACAGAATTCGCAATGGCATCTTAAACTTATGACAAAAAGCGGTAAATTATGCAATTTTTTGGGCACATATTGGACAATTGAGCAAATGTTTTGGGCACATATTGGACAATTGAGCAAATGTTTTGGGCACATATTGGACAATTGAGAAAATGTTTTGGCCACATATTGGACAATTGAGCAAATGTTTTGGGCACATATTGGACAATTGAGCAAATGTTTTGGGCACATATTGGACAATTGAGCAAATGTTTTGGACACATATTGGACAATTGAGCAAATGTTTTGGGCACATATTGGACAATTGAGAAAATGTTTTGGCCACATATTGGACAATTGAGCTTTGAGCACATATCGGACAATTGATTGAATTACTGCCAATTGTCCAGCAGATGTCATTTTATGCGAAGGAATGATCGGGTTTATGTGGATAGGATATTTGGAAAAGTGCGACTTTTATGGGAGACCGCACCTCATAGCCACCACCACCAAAACAATGATTTTGAAACTTAAATTAGAAAACCTATTTCGGTCCAAATTAGGGCCTGACGAAGAGGGAGGGAGGGGGAAGGGGCGGGGGGGCGATGATTGGCTTCATCGGAAATTGACCCTTTCCACTTTTGGCTACACCGAAAAAAGAATGATGAGAGAGACTTAATCTTCGTCTAAAAGTTTAATTAGTGACGCCAAATGCGTCCACGAATTTTGCCCGACAACAGTTGCACTCCTTTAAAAAAGAACTTACAAACTCAAAGAAATTAAAGTTTTTTGTTAGTGCAAGACTATTTTATCCCTGCCCCCACTGATTAGTGTCACCACCAAATAAAGCGTGTCCATTTAAATTTTATAATTCTTCCTAAAAATGTTCGTCCAATTCAAAAATGTAAATGGTAAGAACATGTTCTCAAGTATTTAAATGGGTCACGATTTTG
>JAKKIK010002560.1:0-10658 GCA_024500135.1 Heterodera carotae
AAAAAAAAAAAAAAAAAAAAAAAAAAAAAAAAAAAAAAAAAAAAAAAAAAAAAAAAAAAAAAAAAAAAAAAAAAAAAAAAAAAAAAAAAAAAAACGGGACCAATGAACCGAAAGATTGCCGAATAACTTTGGATTCCGAATTCATTTTTTTATTTAGGACATTTGGACGAGACAGGAATTCGTGCTGTATTCGACTTTCTCGAGCAGCAAAGTTACTTGTTTTCTTAATTTTTTTCAATTGCTTTTGTTCAGAACACGTCGAGTGGAAGGACAAGGCGAAGTCACGTTGCAACATTTATTGGCGACGACCGGAAGAGTGGGGCCAATTGCTGTACGAGTGGGCCAACTCCATTGGATTGTTGAACACCGTGGTCACATTGTACGAACTGACCCGGGGCGACGACGTTGCGCAAGAATGTGAGGAGGACTTAAATTAATAAAAAAGGACTCACTAATCGAACTCGTTCTCCTTATCCATGAAATTGAATTTTTGTGCAACTAACTAGTCAGGACGTCAATTTGTACCATGGTTGTTTATGAGGTGTTTTATCTAGAGCTTCCCAGTGACACCAGTCTATAGGATCTGGTTGACAAAGAAAAGTCATGTTTGAAAAGTTTCCGAACGAACCCCGCCGTTTCACTGGGAAATCAATATGCTCAATTAAATAATAATTTCAATTCGTCAAGCTTTTTACGGTCTGGACAAGGACGTGCTACTCAAAGGACTGCAGCATTTGGAGGAGCAGGGCAAAGCGGTGCTCATTGATATTGACGGCGAAAAGGGTGGCGTCAAATTTCTGTGAACATCTCCATCGCATTGCGTGGCCATGGAAAAGGGTTTGCTTGTTTACACGAAATTAAAAAATTTGTTTAAAAACAAATCTTTTAGATATCCAGTAATTTAAAGCCCACTTTCAGGCTCCAATTTTCTTCGTAATTCCGACACTGTTGAGGAGGGGGACACCGTCGTTATCTATGTGAATGCTGGCACCCAGCAAAACGTCGTGGTCAAGCGCGGGAACACTTTGCACATGAAATACGGTGCATTGCGGCACGAATTTTTGATAGGAAAGCGGTGCGTTTGTGGGGACGGGTGCAAAGGGGAGAGAGAACGAAAAGCGGACCTACTAAACACCTCAAATCACTTTAAACGACCGAAAAAAATTAATTAAATTTTCTAATTTCCGAAAGGCCTGTTTCAGACAATTACTAAAAAAAAAAGTACACGGAGTTTGTCGAGTCAGCCCAAGCCTCCTCCCTCACGTTAGTCTGGTTCTTCTGGAATTCGCACTTTTAGTTATGGTACTGCCGTGTCCGCCTCTGCCGGCTATGTGTACGTGCTGAGGGCCAACCCATGTTTATGGACACGAACTTTGCAGAAGAGTACACAAATTTTGTACACACCGGACATTGCCACCATTCTGTTGCTGTTGGACGTGAGGCCCGGTGCGCGGATTTGCGAGACAGGCACAGGTCAGACACACAGACGAATATATAAGCAGAAAGACGGCGGGGGAGTGGAGCAGGACAAAGCGCATAAAGACACGCTTTACGAACGAACCGAACTCTTAAAAAACATTCGGAAAATATAAATTAAGGCATTCAGCCATTATATACATTTTTTTCAATTCCTGCCCTACCGAACAACAAAACCCTGAGGGAGCATATTTAATGCTCCAAACATTAAAATTTTTATTTCTGTTGCATATGCTTTTTCAGGCAGTGGCTCTTTATCCCATGCCATAGCAACTGCAGTCGCACCCAACGGCCATTTGTATTCATTTGACATTGAACAAAAGCGCGTAAAATCGGTTCAGAATGATCTCAAGGTTAGTCATAAACATTGTTCGGTCAGATTTAAACACATGCGAGTAACAAAAAAAAAAACGGTACTTTTCCGTTATGGTACACCCCCCGAAAAATTTTTTTTAATATTTTTTTCTAGGCTTATTTTTTCCGCTGATTACGAATACAGCATTTTTTTTTTGGTCCGACGTCTTTTACGTGGAGATACGTGAAATTTTACGTGAAAAAAAACGTGAAAATGGTCTTTGGTCATAAATTAAATTGATGTTTGGTTTTTTGTTTTGAACTAGGATTATAATGTAAGAATTATCCGAAGTTGTGGACGTGGATTGGATGAATTTGAATGGCTGTTGGAACAAATTGCGAAATTTATGCCAGCAAAATAATTTTTTTCAGTTCACGTTTTTTCACGTAAAATTTCAAGTATCACACGTACAGGACGTCGGACCCAAAAAAAAATATGCTGTATTCGTAATCAGCACAAAAAATAAGCCTAGAAAAAAATATAAAAAAAAAAATTTCGGGGGGTGTACCATAACGGAAAAGTACCAAAAAAAACCCTTCTAGCTCCACGGGTTGGCTCAGAATGCCACTGTGCAGTGCTGTGACGTGTGCGCGGACGGCTTTGTTGTGCCGCCGTCATCAAAAGCCGAGGACGGTGAGGCATGGTGTTGTGACGGCGTTTTCTTGGACTTGCCCGCTCCGTGGTTGGCCATTGCACATGCGCACAAAGTGTTGTTGCAAAGCGGCGAGGAGCGACGCCCTTCCCGGCTGGTCAGCTTCTCCCCGTGCATTGAGCAGGTGCAGCGGGTGTGCGCCGAGTTGGAGCAGCATGGCTTTGTGGACATTGAGACGGTTGAAGTGGTACCGCAAAAGATGAAGGTGAGTAAGCGGGAAGTAGCAGCAGCCAAGTGGAGGGATTGACACCATGGACACAAAACAGGAAACGACCTCCCTTTAATAATTCAGTAAATTGAAAAAAAAACGGCACTAATTGCATTTTGAAATTTAAGGTTATTAGCGTGCCATGCGAGAGTTTGTCCCAATTCGCCGCCAGAGGGGCGAACGCACAGACATTCATGCAACAGAAGCTTGATACTAATGGTCATCAGAAGAACCGCCGCGGTGCCAAGCGGAAGGTGGATGAATACGATGGAATCGATTTGATGTCCGATCAAAACAAAGATGGCGCAGACAGTGGCTGTTTCGAAAACGTGAGCGCAATACACTTTGGCAATTTAGCCAAACACAGTTCGGCATTCACAAAAAGGGCTATTGGTCTGTCCCAGGGAAGCGCGGGTCCCGAGGATAACACGATTCTGTCATTTCCAATCAAGCATCAGTATCATATTTGACTTCGTATTCAGGAGTTAACCACCGGCAAAAACAATGACGACGATCCGCCGATGTTAATGGACGCCGTGCCGTGTCCCTTGGTTCAGCCTACTCACACCGGATACATCACCTCTGCTACACTGTTGCCACGAGTCGCTAGTATTGCGAGCGCCGTTATCACTGATGCCGTCGTTTTGTCCCAGCAAACGAAGATGTCCCCATCGCCCCAGCAACAGTGAATTGATCTTATCGAGCTGCACCTTTTAGTCACCGTCTTTGTATGCATGAATTTGGCCATTTCTGTTAACCAAGCAAATAAAAAGAATTTTTCTAGCAACGCCTCCACAATGTAGGAGTTAAAGTCCCCTTCGGAAAACACCACACTATGAATGGCCGATTGCTGTGAAGATATTATTAGATTTTTACAATCTTTTGTTGGTTATTTGCATGGCAAAAATGAGGTTGACATTTCTTTTTGGATGGGAAAATGAAAAATCACTGGTTTATCTGGTGTTGAGGGCATATCGTTCATTGAAGAAATGAAGTAAGCGGTGAATAACCAATTCGCTGTATGCGTGTATCGTGCATCAAAATCCCAGGCAGAATATCACGCACTGGGTTCGGACTTGGGTGAAGATTCATGATCATCGATCCCGATAAGCTCTGGAAACAACGTATTCATCGAAGGGGGCAACAATGACACTATTATACGGAACCCAATGTTCAAACGTTTTGATTAGAATCGATTTTCGTTAAAAAAATTAGTGATTAAGCAGGATTATGATAGTTGTTACGACATTCGTTTCGGGAGGTAATGCTGCTCTACCACTAACAAACGCACCTTATCACGCCTTGTCCTGCTTGCGCTCGTTGCTGCTGGTCCTCCAAACAACCTTCTCCGTTCGCTGCAGTTGCTGCACACCACCCACGCTGTAGCCAGCGCCGCTGACCCCGCTGACCAGTTGGAGACCCGCCTTGCGCGCCATTCGGCCAGCGACGGAACGCGGACCCAACTCGTACAGCTGGAAACCGGCCAGCGTCGTGTGTCCGAGAGCATGCAGTGTGTGGTATGCAGTTTGCGACGCTTCGTCGCCATAACTAATTGGGCGACAAATAAGAAATTCTCCCGTGGTTCAAAATGGGTGAGTCAACAACCGTAATTGGACAGTTTGCACCGTTTCGTTAGCCATGTTACGCATCAGTGTTTTGGTCGCGTCCTCCAGCGCAATCCAAACTGTTGAGACAGCTAAACATGGCGAAAGGCTAGCACAAAAAAGGGTTTTAAATCCTAAAAAAACTGTCTAAACGTAAAAACCCCGAATTCCACAAAACAATAAACTTGTTCAAAATGGCCACAACTGCCCATGACTTTATTTTGCCAACCAACCGGCAATTCCGCCTCCGAGAACAGTGACCGTACTTCTGAAGACCCTGCCACCGCCACTCTCGCCGCCCAGACTGTCGGCCACCCTTTGGCCAATGGCAATGCCAACGTCGCCAATTTTGTCCACTGAAAATCAAGGGAAAAACCGAAAGTGCAACACGACAACTCGAAAGAACGTACACAAAAAACGGGTGACTTTGCCAACCAATTTGCCACTTTTGTGCAGAACGAACACGCCATGGCGAATTGCCGGACTGATGTTCACCGGCTCGGCGGTGGGCTCCTTAGGCAATTATAGTAATTACTCATGTAGAAAGAAATTTAAAAGTCAGAAGTTAGAGACTGACCATGCCAGCCCGATACTGTTCGCCCTTCATTGACACGTATTTGCCGGTCCATTCGGCCGCACTTTGCGCATTCACTGCAATGCTTTGGCCGGTGCGAATGAGTAATTGGGCAATGCGGTCACTGGAGAATTGAAAAAAAGCATTATTAATTGGATAAAACAAGCTTTCATGTTTGAATGTTTAATCGCCTAGCTTAGGCTTATAGTTCCATCTTTAAAATAGTATCAAAATCCATAAAAATGATTTAAACTAAGTTAAGAAATCCCTCTACGCTTTTCTGTCATGAAGGCTTTCATGGCACTGTTTTTTTTTTGCTGTCCGACTATGGCATTATGAACTGCTTGCTCTCCTCTCTCCCTTTGTCTACCTGGTCCGCTGTCGTTGCTCGTCGCTCATTCTGTTCACAATGTCGCTGGAGTTGAGCACCGCAAACTGTTTAAGGGCAAAGACAAACTCGGACTCAAGTTCGGGAGCAAGTCCACGGGGCAAAATGATGCCGACGAACATATTCGGGTGGTCCGGGGTCGGATTCGACATCACATAGATACCTGGGAAAAAAACGGCGGAATCATAAGGCGCCATGGAACCATTCCAAACAATCACTCCTAACCAAATCCAGTGAAATATGTTTCGTTAATTTTTCGGTCGAGGAAAATTTTTAATTTATTATTTTGCCTTCTCCAACCCACCCAATTCATTCTTCAAAATGGCGGTTTTGCCCGGCTCAAGCGGATACGCCCACGGGCCAACTTGGATGAAAGCGGCGGGGGACGACGACGCCAAAGTTAACGCAGCGTCGTTATCTGTTACATTCTTTGCGGAGGCATCGCCGCTGCTCTTCTGCGCCTCCTCTGGCTTTACCAACCTGAAGATGGCCAACGAGGATGGCGGCGTAGGCGCATTTGTTTTGTCATCCTGAAAAATAGAATGAGACAAAGTGGAAAATAAAATTGTTGAAATGATCGACCATGAAAATAGTCCTAAGGGGCGATCAATCATCGCCAGCAATTGTCTCACAATCAGTCCAATTATGAACGCCTTTTGGTCCCATCTTTAAACTGGTGGCAGGTTAACTAACCGTTAAACTTGGTATAATTGTTGGCAGGCTAAATTACCGTTAAACTTGGTACAATTGTTAAGTGTTACGGTTTAAAAACCTCAACTAGACAGTAAGAAATGCCGCATTACACTTACTTCAATGACTACAAGCTGAACACCGTCGGGAAGCCAATAGAACAGTTCGGCATCGGTGGAAGAAGCGGCAATGTCGTCGCTGGCAGCAACCAAAGATTGACGAATTGTTGCCACCGCTTTCTGAGTGTGAACGGACAGTGTTACAGGAATTTATTTAAATGGCAAATTTCACCCTAACGAGGTCAGATTCAGTAGACTAAGCCGACCAAGCCCGTATTCAGAAAAAATTTTCGGGGGGGGGGAATTCGGAAAAAATTTTTCTTTTGCTGGGGAAAATGCAAATTTTTCCCATTCTTTTCGGTTTCGGGGGGAGGGGGGATTCCCCCCCTTCCCCCCTGGATACGGGCCTGAAGCCGACTCATGTTCGAGTCAAATTGTATTTCGTTTCGATGCCGGGCGGATGCTCTACGAGTAACCAACAGAAAGTGAAAATTTACCTGACTGTCCACGTATGACTTGCTTCGTATGGCGGCAATTCGCTCTGCCACCAACACACGAACCCTTTCCAACCCGTTGCCAAGTCCGCTGCGCCGCTCCGTGTCCAATCGTAGCGCCTGGTCGCCCAGCTCTAGTCCCCGCTCATACATCAAAGCCGCATTTTCCTAAAATCGGTTCTTTACCCGTAATTATTACGATTCCCGGTTAAAAAAAGGCAATCTGCCAGTGGGAAAGGACGGGACACATTTTACGGTGGGATGAAGTCACGAGAACACTCACCCGATCCTCCACTTCGTCGTAGCAAAGGCCCTGCTCAATGAAGGCATAGGCGTCAGCGAAAAGACTGTCAATGTTTGCCGAGGACATAGAAAACCCAAAAAATCCAAACCCATTAGAATAAAGGACAATTTAATGAAGCATTAAAAAGGCAATGCTGCATAATCCCTATGTGTGCTTTTAATCGTCGTGTAGTATAAGCTGTATTTGTTTATACGAGAAAAAATTTTATGATACAAATTGAAAAGTCCAAAAATTCGATTTCAACACTCAAAGTGCCATTAAAAGATTGGTCAATTCGGTCGAAATAGCTTTAACTGCTGGTCTGTCCGCCGCGCTCACTGCGTGTAGGCCGTGCGCTCTTCGTAAAAGTCGATGACCAATTTTGGGAATTTTTCAGAAGCGACACGGGACGGAACAAACTCCGCCAAGGAATTGCCCTTCAGCTTGACAAGGTAGAAACTGAATTATAATTTTTTTTTGCATAATATGTGCGGAAAATTGTGGCAAAAAATAATGTTTCTCCTAAACGAATTCGAAATTTTTAAAGGAATTTAGTGAAATCGCAAGGAAAGAACCGGCAAATGTGACTGAAACTTAAGGAATCAAATAAGACTTTTACTTGCAATTTTTAAAATTCTCTCAGAAACCATAATTAAATTTTCAAAATTCGTCACTGCCGTTTTCTCCTCCCCGAGAAATATGATTTTTTCATTTCTCGCTCCGAAAAGTTGTCAAGAGAAGGTAGCATTAACAAACATTTCGCTGTTCATCCGAGCAGCGCCCAAAATCTCTTCGGCTTGGACCCGGGGCGACGGCACTTCCACAGCCATTGTGCCGCGTTGGTTGTGTGCGTCGAATTTGGACAACAATTCGGGGCAGTCCAGGTTCTTCTCCGGTTCCCTGAGTTTGGATAGTGAATGGAGAAGCGCAAAAGCGTGCACAAATTCAGAAAGCCTTAGTTCCAAATATCGTATTCAAATCTATAAAGCGTATTTGGAAAGTTTAATGTGTCATACAATCTTTTGAAATAAATTTGGAAATATTTTGTGTCCGAAATCCTTTTTTATGGGCGAAGAGCTGACCGACCAGCTGTTCTCATTTTCGGAACAGCCCTTCCACTTCAGTAAGTATTCAACGGCTCCATCCTGCAGCACACGCTTGGCCAAAATGGAGTCCACTTGGAATTCCTTGTCGCCAGCGCCCCTTTTACTTCGCCGAGTTGCCATTTCCCCGGAAAAATTTTGTCAAAAAAGAAAAAAGGAAGACATTCGATAAGGCATTTGCACAGAAAACAAAGCAATTCAAATGAAAACAAAAATGAATGTGTGCATTGTTTTATGTATTACCAGAATTTTGAAACAACAGCTCAAATGCAAAGATCGTACATTTATTTCCTAATTTTGGTCAAAACTTCGGACCGCATATTCACCATTCACTGCTCCGACGCTTTGAGCTGAGATCGCAGCCCCGGAATAAACCGACCAAACCGACGCCAATCCGAGATGTACACAACGAAGAACAAAGCCGAAACTATAATTCGAGAAATATTATTAAGAGTAGTCACAGAATTTTTATTTTCAAATAACTTTGACGGTTAACACCCCGGGACATTCAACACCACGGAAAATTAAGTCGGAAACGAACAACTACAATAATAAAATTCTAAAAACGACAAACTGACCAGTGTAGGCGGCGTATGAACAAAAGCTGAAAATGAAGAAAGAAAACTACTGTGCCCGAATCTGTCAAGCAAAAAGAACACCGAATTCACTCGGGCACCCACCAGGGATAGGATCGGATTCAGATTTCCGGGGTTCGAATTCCTTATTTTGGAAAATTCCGGAATTTTTAATAGTACCATGATAGAAATGTTTTCCAAGACTGTGTGAAATTTTAAGCGACTTGGATTAAAAAAACCTAACAATCAATTTTTGAGAAAATGACCACATCCCTGGCACCCACACAACGACCCGAAAACCCCAACCAAAGGCCTTTCTTACTAAGAATTATTGACAGAAGCCCTCTTGAAGAGAGTCGACCATTTGATGTGCGGGAAGAGTAAATTGGTCATTTTCAGTTCGGCAATGAAGTTAAGCAGAGGATAAATCTTTTTTAAAGGGTAAATCTATTACAAGAACTAAACATTAAAATAAGATACTGAATGACGATACCAAATTGGAACAGTGAGATGAATTATTTTTTCAATTTATCCACATAGTGGTAATACAGGTCAATGTGACAAAGATGCAAAAAATGAAAACAATGCCATAAATTAGCAGTCAATAATTATAAAATAGCAAGGGAATGTCTTAAGTCCCTCCAGTTCGCTACGCGGTCATTGCTTCCGACGGACACTTCTCCTCAGGCCTTTGCAAGTCCAATCACACCGCAGGCCAAGCGGGCGCCCGCGTTGCCGGTCTTCTTGCTCTCCTCCTCCGCGTTGCCAACACCGCGGCCTGGAATTTATGTGAGCGTTCAGAAAACTCACTGTTAATCGGTAGACAACACAAATTTGAGCCCGAAATATTTAATCGATTTGTACCCAAATCATCCTCCAATTTGTGCACGACGAGCGCACGGCCGATGATGTTGTTAGCGCCGCTAAACGAAATCAATTTGTCCGAAACTTCGAATTTGGCAATTCCGTCCTCTCCGGCATGGACATTGCCGAGGTCGCCAACGTGTCGCACCTCATCCTGAAATTTATTTTTATGAGTCAATAGAAGGAATAATGGCGCTCTGACAGTTAAATCAAATGTTTGAGTCATTGAATGCCTATTCGCCTTTTAACTGAAAAGGCTCTGAATTACCAATGGTCCGCCGTGCGTTTTGTTTGTCGGATTGAAGTGCGGGCCGGCAGTAATGCATCCGTTGGACAAATCGCCAAACGCTGAATAAAATTTTTAGGATTGTCAAATTCGATGAGTCTCACCATGGACATGGAATCCATGCAACCCGGGCGTCAGGCCACTGATTTGTCCTTGAATTGCCACCGGAGAATCCTCTTTGTCCTGGTAAATTGATTGGGGTTTTAAAGGTATGATTAAGCCAAAAATTAACCGCCACCTGAGTGAAGGTAACAATTCCCTTCACAACTGGGTCAGAACCGATGAGCACACAAACTGCCTTTTGAGTAGTCATCTTTTTCTAGCTTTTTTGTTTTGATAATTTGAAAATATTTACTAAAACGTTAAAATACTTTGCACATTTACATATTCAGGGGTGTATTAATTAAGCAAATTTTTGTTGCTTTGTTTTTCACAAATGTAAAGTGCATTTTGGTTGGTAAATAATTTTTGTTTTGTGCACAGCGAAACAAAAAAAGTTTTTTTACATAATTATCTTGGCATAATGTTTTTAATTTTGAAAAGAAAATTAAGACCAAAAATTATACGGTAGGCGTAAAAAATATAATTTTTTAAAACAGTTTAACGGCTTATTCACCGCTTTAACAGACGAAGTCTTTTGTTGATATTAACTCCTTTAGCTCTTTGTCATACCATCACTTTCTTTCCCAAATCCGGCTACTCGGACAGCCAAAAGAAATCAACGATAAAGCCGAAATTTGACTAAAAATTAATTTTTCCCTTTTTACAGGCAATTACTGAAATTTTCGCAAGCATATCCATGCATCATTCATTAATCTCATTATCCACCTCATCGCTCGCCAATCTCGCGCATTCATCTTTTCCTCCGTTTCCATGCCCAATCAATCACTGTTTTATATGGACGGTATCCATCACCGATCTTTTCGTCCTTGGCCTCTTTTCGAGATTGTCTCTCTTGCTGGTATTAACAATGCTAAGGATAAAAATCGCCAGCTACATAGCTGCTGCTAGGGTATCTGCGGATAGAAAAATCTGCAGCTAAAATTC
>JAKKIK010002561.1:0-10656 GCA_024500135.1 Heterodera carotae
CTCCTCTGCTTCCTTTTCTTCTCGGAGGAGCTGGTCGGTGGGATCAGGACTGTTTCGTCTGTTGGCCTGCTTTGTGATCGTTTTCGCGTCCTGAGAAGGAGGAGGAGGAGTAATTGTGGATACGTCTGTCTTTTCGGCTGGCGAAGAAACTTCCCCTGCGGTGGAGCTGCTGGAGAATTTCACCTGTCGAGTTTCGATGATTCGGTGTTCTTTAGGGATGTATACTCGGAAAATTCGGTTTGATGCCGTATACCCGATGAATTTGCCTTCAATTGCTCTTGGAAGTAGCTTGCTACCAGATGGTCTCCTTTCCTCTGGAATATGCACAAAGCACTTTCGTCCGAACGGTTGTAGGTGTTTAATAGAGGGTTTTTCGCCGTGTAATGCCTCATGAGGAGTTCCCTTTATGCTCTCATGAGGTAGCCGATTTTTGAGATAAACGGCTGTGTTGATTGCTTCGCTCCATAGCTGCAAAGGCAAGCCAGTAAGCATTGCGCGAGCCATTGTGACGATTGTTCGATTGAAACGTTCTGCAACTCCGTTTGACTCGTGGGAGTATGGAGGAGTGATTTCATGAACAATGCCTTCGGATTCAAAGAACTCTCTTAATTCTTTGTTGACGAACTCTCCACCTCCGTCGCTACGGACGCGTTGAACGAGGAAACGTTTGATGCTATTTCCGGATCTCGCGACTTGCCTTACAAAGCTTTTTATGACTTGAATGGCATCTGACTTGTTTCGCAGGAACCGGACCCAAGCATGGCGAGTAAAGTCGTCAATAAAGGTTATGTAGTAAAGAGATTTTCCGAACGAAGGTACCGAGAACTTTCCAGATAGGTCGGTGTGGATAAGTTCGTGCGGTTTTGTGGCTCGACGGTATGCATGTGGTGGTTTCGTTTTTGTGGATTTGGATAGCGAGCATTGATCGCATTCAAAATTGGGTGGTTCGGTAGGTAGTAGATATCCGTCTTCGTAGGAGGATGGCCTGGTATACGCTTTGGATGGGTGACCTAGGGCCTTGTGCCAGTCACCGTATGTTGTTGATAAGCGTGCGTAGTCCTCACTCTGCTGAACGACGAAGTCCGTTCCGTCTGATTTTGCCCATAAGATAATGCGACCTTCTTTTGAACCCTTTCTGATATACAAATTTTCTTCATGTCCATCCAAAAAATAATTCCCAGCAGCAGAAATAGCACGCCATGACAACAGGTTACTAGACCCTAACCCAGGAACGTAGAGAGCTCTATTGAGAACAACCTTCGAGGTTTCTCCGTTTTGCAGTTTTGCCTGAAGCGTGATGCGTCCCATTCCTCCTAAGGGAATAGGGCGGTCATCGCCCAGCTTGACTCTCCCGTGTCTTTGTTCGAGGTTTACAAAAAGGTCTGCGTTGTTTGTCATGTGTGAGCTTGCTGCTGTATCGAGGACCCATCGAGTGGTCGAGGAAGAAGAGAGAGAGGAGGAGGTGAGGCGTACTGTTTCTTCTTTGCTTTCGGTTTCCTCCTTAGAGACTTTGGCAGTCTCTTCTTTTTCTCCCGATTTGTCCTTTTCCTTATCGGCCTTGAGTTTGTTGCATTCGTTCCACGTTTGTCCGCCGTATTTCGACTTAGGATAATGCTTCTTGCAGTAAGTGCACTCCTTGGTCGATTTTCCGTTTCTCTTCTCGGTAGCTTTGTAAGCCTTGTCGTCGTTGTCGGACCTTGACTCGGTTGTTATGTCTATCAATTTCTGATAGACCTGGTCGTACGTGAGGTCCGGCTTGGTTTGTAGATTGTCGACGATATTTTCCATGGAGGAAGGGAGAGAATAAAGGAGGAGAGTGGCTTTGGCTTCGAGGGAAGCGAATACCGTCTGAAAGGCGTATGGTAACTTGAAATCGTCTGTTTCAGTTGCCGTGGTGCATCGATGGTGGAGTCGATCCCATGCGGTATCGAACTTCGTTAGATGGTTTGCCGTATTGGACCGATCATCTAGTTTAAGATTTAGGAGGGCGGAGAGGTTGTTGTAGAAAGTGGTCGTGTTTTCACGAGCGAATTTATCCTTTAGAGTGTTTCAGATCCTCGTCGGAGTTTTATAGGTCGTGAGGATGGTAAGCCACTTTGGATCAATAGTTTCTAGAAGGAATGCCTGCGTCCACTGGTATCGATCGGTGAACGCATGGATTAATTCTGAGTTGTCGGTTCCATCTTCCTGAGTCGTAAAGGTTGGTTGAACTTCCGTTCCTTGGACGATCTTCCAGCAGTTAAAGATCGTAAGGACATGTTCGGTCATATCTGCCCATCGTTGATAGTCGTCTGGTCCAGTGAGCTTCGGAAGCTGATTGAGCTTATATCCTGGAGCCCAAACGCGATTGTAGGTAGGAGCAGCAGATGCCGGATTGGCCGAGGATGAAGGAGTAACCATTTTTTAAACTTTAAAGAAGAATTGGAAAGATAGAGAGTAGGCTTTTCAGTTATCTATGTCTTTATGTCTCTGGCATACATGGCCAATTACATCTGTATCCTCCGCACTTCCCCAGCCCTGGCAGAGCAAAGCATGCTCCCCAGTTCCCCAAATACAAAGGAAATTCATATACCACGCTTCCCAGCTTCTCAAACTCCTGGCGAAGCTATCTTCTCTTCTTCCTCCTTTTCTCTCATTTTCCAATTCTTCAAGGTCCTCCCAAGCTAGATCCACGTTCGCCCAGGCGCTCACACTCAGCTGAGAAGCCCTGAGTGCCTTGGCGAACCTTGGCGAACCTTGGCGAACCTTGGCGAACCTTGTTGCCGAGTGTACACAAGTCACTCCTCTCACTCAGGCTCTCTTCCCCTTTCTTCCTTCTCCCCCTTGTTCAACCTCCAACCACAAACACTACGAACCACGCAAGAATCCAACTGCTCAGACCACCCAATGGCCACACTAGCGAAGGCGTCCAAAGGTGCCCAGATCATTTCCAATGGCTACAAGGCCGTGGTTCCTTGCAAAAGGTGTGTGGGGAAAGAAGGGGACTGCATCTTCTGGTTGGGGTACAAGGGGCAGGGGGATAAAGGTGTCTCCAAATGCTCGAGTTGTGTGAGTGCAAAGAAGGCCTGCGAAGGCGGCGTACCAGCCAAGGAGGTGAGCAGGTATCTCGGACTCCGGGCGAAGCTCGGGGAAACTAGGCGAAGCTGGGCGAAGCTAAGTTCTTTGGTAGGATGGAACCACACCCAAGCGTAATGGGAGGACCCCTGAGGTTCCTTCGACCCCTGGACCTCTGGCAGGCCCATCTGCACCATTCTCAGGGCGGGTGTCCATGGCAGAGGTATTCAGAACCGTGACTGAAATGGGTGGCCAGACTGGCAGGGCCTTGAGGGAGCTCGAAACCTTCATCCCAGTCATGAAGGCCCCAGGAAAAACTGTGGAGGTGAGGGTCCCCTCTGCGACCTGCTCTACGGTCTCCTCTACTAGGAAGCGGCCTGCGGCCACTTCTGGCGAAGCTCAGATGAAGTCAAAGAAGGTAAGGAAAGGCTGGCGAAGCTGGGCGAACATCTTCTGATCTGCAGGCAGCAGAGGAAGGGAAAGCAACCTGAAGGCAGGTATGCTCCTGCAAGCTTCGCTGGTAATGCAACTGGTTTTCTGGAGGGTCTTCAGGAGTTTATGGAGGGTGTTGAGGCAAAACTTAGTCAGTTTGATGAGCTGACTGAGAGAGTGAGGCGGTTGGAGGAAAGGGTTGTAGAATTTGGGTCTGTTGAAGAGTCTGTTGAAGAGTAAGAGACTTAGTATGTCAGAGTAAGGCTGTGTGGGCTGAACGGATGGTGGAGTGCGTAGACTATGTCGCGGGCGAACCGGCGAAGCTTTACATGTAAATGTCAGGGAGATGTTGGTCTGGTAGAGGGTCTGCTTCGCCATCGCTGTCTTCTATGCAGTCCCCTTTATCTCCAGTAGGTCGTGCGAACCCAAGACCAGTCCGGCGAAGGAAGGTTATCATGTTTGCCACTTGTCCAGTGTCAAAGCATGGATCCTTCTCTCCTTTTGCCTGTAGTAGCAGGTCTCTCCTTGCTTCGCCAAGGAGTTCGCAGGATTGGAGGTAGTGTTCTGTAGACTCGGTCCCCTCACCACAAGGGCAGGGGATTGGGTCTTCGCCAGGTAGTGGGTCGCTAGGTGTAGTATTCGCCTGCATCCTAAAGTAAGCCTGTGAGGCTTTGAAGCTCAGCTCAGCGATTTGAGAAGGGAGTCGAAGGCTGGGTGCAATTGGCAGTAAGGAGACATCAGCAGGTAGTAGCTTCGCCCAATCTCTCAGGAGAGCTGTCCTGTTTTGGGCCTTCAGCCATGATCTTGTAACGCGGCCTGCATTGCATCTGGTGTCTAATGAGGTTCCTTCCTTCGCCAGTTTATCTGCTGCTTCGTTCCCAGGGATCCCGCAGTGTGCAGGTGTCCAAAGTCCGGAGGCCGTCCATCCTGTGCTTTCCAGCTTCGCCAACAGTTTCAGGCAGCTAGCTGCATGTTCGCTGCGATCAGGGTTGCTTCGCTCGAGTGTCTGAAGTGCTGACTGGTTGTCCACACATACCACAATATGTCTGGGGGTGCTGGCGAAGTTGGTGATTGAAGAGAGTCCTTCCTCCACAGCATGAAGTTCTGCATCAAAAACTTCGCACTTGGTGCCTAGATTGCAGCAGCCATTGGCGACTGGACTGCAGCTTCCCTCGATAGCACTTGCAAAACTGGTCACCATCCATCCAGAACCTGTCTCGCCATTCAATTGCTTCGATCCATCGGTATACAGGATGTAGCTATCAGAAGGATGTTGTCTGAGGGCCTCTAGGTGATTCCATAGGTTCGCCTCTGGGGTCTGGTTGTCGTTCCTGTCCACAACAGCCGGGTATTTCACACGGAGCTTAATCTCCTTTGGTCCGGAGGTGGTCCTGTCTTCCAGTATGTCCCCTTCGCTCAGTAGGTCTGTCAAGAGTGAAAATGAGTGTTTCCATGAAGGGTACTGTATCTTCTCTTTGCCTAACGTCAGGGACGCAAGCCAGGTTGCGGAAATCACTCTTTGGTATTTGCTGAGGCCTACAATAGGTCCAAGAGAGTGACCAGACTGACAGGCGAAGCAGAGGCGAATGGCATATCCTCTCGATAGCCAGTCCAAGTACACATCTAGAGGTGGCATTCTAGCGAGAAGGTGGAGTTTCCAGAGTGTAGTATGTTGAGGTAGACCAGTAGCCCACCTCAGGGACCGATGGTAGACCACTCTGAGGCGGTCCAGTTGGGCTTGTGAATGCGTCCACCAGGCAGGCGAACCATAGAGGATCTTGGGCAGCAGAAGGGCCTTGATCAGGTGCCTTGCTACTGCCAAGCAGCATCCTCTGTTATTGAAGCGAAGTCTGGACATAATGGCTAAGGTTTGCATCCCAGAAGATGCTGCTTCGCTGGTGTGTTCCCTGAAACTAAGGCCCCAGTCGAGGCGAACTCCTAGGTGCTTGATGACTGGCGAAGGTCGAATCTGAATGGTTTGCCTGGGCCCTTTCAATACCAGGGACTGTCCAGTCTCGGGGTGGTTTGTAGCTTCGCCTTGACTGCTGGTTCGACTGAATATATGGAGCAGACTAGACTTCCCTATCTCATAGGGCAGGTTCAGATCCTCGCCTCTCTCAATTCTTGCATTCATCCTTTCACCCAATCTGGTCAGGATGAACTGTCTGCTTCGCCCAGTCTGTAAAAGTCCGTCATCATCAATGTATGAGACATCAGATTCGCCAGCGAAGCGTTTTGCTTCCAGCATGGCCTGTGCATATACAAGGAACAGGACTGGCGAAGTTGGCGAACCTTGGGGAAGGCCAGAATCATATGGCTGTGGGTCTTCCTTCTGATTGTCGAAGCAGAAGCTCAGAGTTCGTTGGGATGTGAAGGAGGTTGTCCAATTGCAGATATACGCTGGCATCATTCGACTTTTGAGGATCTGCACCAATCGTGCTGGGTCTGTATTGTTGAAGGCTCCAGAGATATCATTACCAAGGAAGGAGCTTAGCGAGGCTGATCCAGTGTTCGAGCGTGCTCCCTTTATCCTCTTCTTCTGGTTCCTCCTAGTTTCACCTACTTGGCGAAGCACATCTGAGGCAGGTTGTAAGATTGCCAGTAGTGCATCCACAGCAGAGCGGTTCGCCACCGCCCCAAACTGGGTTGAGGCGATTGCTCCAGTCCTTGTGGCAGCTTCCCCAATTCGGTTTGCTGCAATTCTCTCAAGAAGCTTTCCAAGGTTGCTCAACAGGCTGATTGGGCGAAAGGATTTTGCTTCGCCTGGATCTCTGTTTCCTCCCTTGTGTATGACCACGCAGTTGGCATGCTTCCAGATTCGGGGGAAGGCACCCAGCTTTAGTGAGGCAGAGAATAGCAAGGGCAAAAGCTCCGGTTTCGCTTTGTGGGCTTCACCTACAATTAGGAATGGAAATCCATCGTATCCTGGGGCAGAGGCCATGTTGCATGTTCGCAGAGCCTGTTCCACTTCGCCCACTGTAACAGGATGGAAATCTTGCCTGAGATCTTCCAACGGTGGTTGTAGTGGGGGTATTGATGCTCCTGGTTGAGGGGTAGGGAACAGGGATTTCCTAAGCTTCGCGCACTTCGCCTCAAAGGCCTTTGCTTCGCCCAGTGGTGGAATTGACTTGGTATGCACAGGTTTGCTTTGCTTGATGATTCGCCAGGCAGTCTCAGGTGTGCTGGACAGTAAGGTCTGAATAAGGTGTCTGTGTTTCGCTTCCCTGACTGTTGTTCTCCACCTGTTCCTTGCCTTCCTGGCTTGCTCCCTGAGGTGGTCATTCTGAGGGGATAGTCTTGCCAGGACCTGTAGGTGTTTCGTCTCGGTTCGCTGGTTCGCCAGGGCTTCTGTCCACCATGCTCTTGATCCCTGTCGATTCGCATCCTTTCCAGGCCTCTGGCGAAGCAGCAGCTGTGGAGTAGCCTCGCTGATAGCTGCATTGAGAGTATCCATGTACATCTGTGCAGCCATATCTACTGCCTCGCCAGTTTCCAGTGCACTGAAGTCCAGATTGGCTTCACAGATCCGGTTCGCCAGCACTTCCCAGTTTGTCCTCCTCCATATCCTCCGTGCTGGGGCTGCTATCGAAGCAAGTTGAACAGTTAGGTGCGTGCTAAGATGGTCAGATCCGTAGTCTTCGCCTAAGGTCCAGCTGGTGATGCACTCCGTTGCTTCGCCAGTGCTGAAAGTAAGGTCTATGATGGTTGGCCTGTATCCATTTCGAGGGAAATGGGTGAAGAGTCCAGGGGTGTTGTGTAGGTAAGCAGAGCGGGCCATCAGTTGTCCAGCTATTCTCTCTGCAGACTCTTTGAACTTTTTAATAACATTACCATAAGGCTCAGCTCGGTGCCCGTACCACCAAGCGTGGTGTGTGTTGAAGTCTCCCATGATAATACTGTGAGGAAGGGAGGGGAACTGGCGAAGCAGGTGGTCTACACCTTCGCTCCTGCCCATCGGACTGTATAGGTTGTATACTGTGATTGCTGGCGAAGCTGAGCGAAGGGTAATACCAAGGAAGGAGTTGCCTGAGGTAAAGGCAATGAATGGGGATAGGTTGGTGCTTCGCCTGACATAGGTGACACACTTGGGACCTTTGCTGACAGGGCTAAATGTTTCCCAGTGGTCCAGTGGGGGTGGTTGTGAGTTTTCGTTCAGCCAGGGCTCTTGGAGAAGAAGTATTGAATAAGAAGGAGACGTAGAGACAAAGGAAAGTACTGTGTAAGTTGCTGCTTCACTCCGGCCACAGTTCAGGGAGAGGAGCTGACACATGCGGTTCTCCATCATGCAGAGATGTCCATAGGGGCATCGAGAACGCTTTTGGGTACTGGCGAAGCAGTACTGGGGGTTCGAAGCTTCATCGTGAGCTTCGCTTTGGCCTTCGCTGGGCATCCAGGTTCGACAGATTTGTGAAGGGAAGACTTGCAGTTCACACACCAGAAAGGCCCATGCTTGCATCGCCCTCCTCCACTGCAGTTAGCCTCAGAGCAGGGGTGGGACTTCGTTTCATGGCCTTTGCCACAGACACCACAAACAGCTTCGCCCATGTGCTTGCACCTCTCAGTAGCGTGTCCCAAGTCATAGCATCGCCCACACTGGGTGTCAGGCGAAGACGAAATATAGTCTGCCAGCCTGCACACTGTGTTGACTACAGTGAGCTTCGCTAGCCCAATCGAAGCTAGGGAATGCGATCCTAACAGGGAAATCACTACAGTGCTGATTCGCTTTGGTTCGCCAGGGTGTTTTCTGGACTGGCTGGTTCGCTGTTCAGCTGTGGACAGCCACCGAGGAACCTGGGCAAGCCTGAGTTCAGGGTAGTGGTAACTGAGCGAAGATGCTAGATCATCCATTGTGGTGTCAACTGGGACTCCATGGAGGAGGAACTTGGACCATCTTGCTTCACCCGAGATTCCAGCAATGTCTAGTTCTGTGAAAGCGCCCTTTAGGTCATCGAAGAAAGGCTCAAAGTCTTTTCCCCTTGAGGCTAGCGAAGTCTCAAACACTAGGTTCTGCTTGCCAGTGAAGTAAGCTCTGGCGAAGCTCAGGTGCTGTTCGCTTCGCTTTGCCCTGAGAACATTCTCTGCTCTACTCCAGCATGCCATTGCTGTAAGTGATGCTGGAGGGGGCTGGCGAAGCTGGACTACTACCTTCTGCTCAGCTCTTGGGTATCGAGGTCTCAGAAGGGTAGGCCGGTTCTGCTGCTTCTTTCTTGACACCAAAGTGAAGCTGTGGTGTTCTGGCGAAGCACTAGCAGCAGTAGCCCCCTGAGTTGCGGCAACTGTTGCATATGTAGACTTGGTTGAAGCAGGTCGGGGTGGGGTTCGCTTTTCAGGTGCATTGCAGTTCTGGAGTTGAAAGGCGACTTTCTGAGGTGCTAGGGATGTTCGCTTCGCAGCTGTGATCTTGGTGGAAGTCGTGCTCGGCTGCTTCGCGGGGGTTTGTGTTGTCTTCGCTGGCAGAGCATGTTGTGTTCCACTGGGTGCTGGATGTGCTGAGGACATTTGGGGAGATGTTGGGGTGATGTTGGTGAAGTTGTCAAGCTTGCTGGTTAGGGAGGTAGCTCTTTTGGCGAAGTCTTGTTGTGCAGTCTGGACTCCAGATACCTGCTTCGCCAAGTGTGCAATCTCCTTCGTCTGGGAGGTAGCTCTGTTGGCGAAGTCTTGTTGTGCAGTCTGGACTCCAGATACCTGCTTTGCCAAGTGTGCAACCTCCTTCGCCTGAGAGGTGCAAACGGTGTTTAATGCAGAGAATTCGTTCCTTATGACATCCAATGTGTTCTTAAGGTTGTCCAGCTTCTGGCCCTGCTCCTGGAGCTCCATGAGGATTGTGGACCTCTCTGCCTTCGCCAAGCTTCGCTCCTCCTCATGAGACTGTTGAAGGTTCGCCAGCTGTTCCAGGGCCTTAACTAGCAGCTCAGATGGTATTTCGGAAGGTCCGACCACACTCCGGACTCCAAAAGGGTCAGAGGCGAAGCTTGGAGTATCAATTTCACCTTCCAAACTCTCAGGTCTGCCTCTCTTTGAGGGGGACATTTGACCAGGGTTTGGTGTGGATTCAAGAAAAGGATTAGGTTCGATATGGGTATTGGGGATAATCGTGGACTGCACTGCGATTCGCTTGTGGGGGGAGGTGCTTCTGGATGGCTTCCTAGGGTTTCGAGGAGTGGGCTGTAAGGCTGGCGAAGCTGGTGAAGTTGACCCAGATGAAGATGAAGAGTCTGGCACTGGAACTAGTGCTTGCTGTTCACCTGAGTCTTCGCCAGTCTTACTGGTGGCAGTTGGAGTGTTGTTTCTGGTAAAGCCAAAGTTGCGAAGGAGTTTGGGCTTTTGGGACATAGTTGTGGTGTTGCTAAAGAGACTTGGATTTGTAGCTTCGCCAAATGTTTGCTGTGGCTGGAAAGCAGCTTTGTGGCAACGTGGCACTTCGCAGCTGAGGCTCAAGTATTCAGGATGGCTTGGCTTTCAGGGGGAATCTTCAGCGAAGATAGAACAGCAGTACAGCAAGTGTAGCTGACAAGCTGTGCTGTGGTAGGGGAGGTGGTACTGATGATCAGAGCTTATACTGAGCGCTTCGCTGTTCGATAGGGTGGTATACTCCGGGTTCGCTGATTCGCAGGCTGTTTCGAGCCCCTTAACAGGCTCGATTTGAGCTGCTGGCGAAGCTGCACCACCACCACGAGGATTGGAGGTCTGGTAGTGAAGGAGGGAGTTGAAAGAGGAGTTAGAAGTAAGAATATAAGGTTATTTTGGTGTCTCTAAAGTGGGAGGCTATTCAGTAGGATGCTGAAGGGCCCGGGCTCATAACCTGTTTAGAATACGCTTTACGATGCAGTTTGAATTGCAGGTAAAGGATGGCAACAAGTGGACAGCGCGGAGGAGAGAGGTTTTTACTCGGTAGAGGAAAGCGATTTCTCAAAGGTTGCGATGTAGAGTGCGAAGTGAAGTGAATCTGTGCGTTGTCTCTTATCTATCTAAGTGGAGGGAAATTCGCTCTTTATATACAGAAACCCTTCTCCGCCAAGAATCGTTAGGTTGATCGTTAGAAAATACACGGGAACACGTTTGACCCTGAAAACTACCAACGGGAGTTCAAATAAGTAAAGACGTGTTTCCGAAGAGTCAGATCTTTTTGCTTCGAGACGTGCTTCAGCTCTCGGAGGCGTGCTTCAGCTT
>JAKKIK010002562.1:0-10644 GCA_024500135.1 Heterodera carotae
AACAACTGGCAGTAATGAATCCTGACTTTCTGAGTGGCGTCTGACATGTTTCATTTATTTTTGACATTTATTTCATATAATTTATTTTTGTACATCTTGACACTGATTTTATTTTAATTTGTTTTTATTGTTTTTCTTTACCACTGTTAGAGCACATTGTGCCTTGTGGTTTGTCCAATAAATTAAAAAAACTCTGTGATTAAAAAACCAATGTTTTACCCACTGAGCCACCGGTGCATTACAGGTTCGAGCGACGGCCGCCGGCGACACGCATTTGGGCGGCGAAGACTTTGTTTGACGCGCTGCTGTTGGTGGACCATCTGCTTGAAGGAGGAATTCAATTTTAGTGTAAGCACGGCGGGCGCGACATCGGCTCCAATTCGCGTGCGATTCGCGTCACCTGCGAACCGTGGCGCCGAGCGCGCAAAGCGCAAGCTGGCTGAACAGCTCCACCGAGGCTACGGTGGGTTGGTGCCTTTTATGTACCGTATTACGACATTGCGACGCGTGATGGTCACACTTAAGGAGGTACAGCTACGAATTGGAATTAAACGGTTCATCATCAATTGGGCGATCGATTTTTTTTCCAGGCGGTTGGTGGCACAAATTGCCATTGGCTAAATCACACAATTACAGGTGGGTGTACATATAAAATGAGTGCGCTTTTTATTTGATTACCTTTGAGAGGGGCGGGGTATTAAAAAAACAACTTCCGGGTACCACAAAAAAACCGAAAGTACCGGGTACTGAAAAATATCTTTCTGTCACCGAAAGTACCGGGTACTGAAAAATTTTCTTTCTGGCACCGAAAGTTCCCGGTACCGAAAACTTCTTTCACGCACCTAAAGATCCGGGTATCGAAAAATTGCTTTTTGGCACCGAATATGCCCAAGTTAGGTAGGTACCGGTACCAGGGTCAAACATCGGTACTGAGTCCTGGATGCCCGACGAAAAATTGCTTTTTGGCACCGAATATGCCCAAGTTAGGTAGGTACCGGTACCAGGGTCAAACATCGGTACTGAGTCCTGTATACCCGCTGAAAAATTGCTTTCTGGCAGCGAATATGCCCAAGTTAGGTAGGTACCGGTACCAGGTCAAACATCGGTACTGAGTCTTGGATACCCGCTGAAAAATTGCTTTCTGGCAGCGAATATGCCCAAGTTAGGTAGGTACCGGTACCAGGGTCAAACATCGGTACTGAGTCCTGGATACCCGCTGAAAAATTGCTTTCTGGCACTAAATATCCCAAGTTATGTAGGTGCCGGTACCAGGGTCAAACATCGGTACTGAGTCCTGGATACCCGCTGAAAAATTGCTTTCTGGCAGCGAATATGCCCAAGTTAGGTAGGTACCGGTACCAGGTCAAACATCGGTACTGAGTCTTGGATACCCGCTGAAAAATTGCTTTCTGGCAGCGAATATGCCCAAGTTAGGTAGGTACCGGTACCAGGGTCAAACATCGGTACTGAGTCCTGGATACCCGCTGAAAAATTGCTTTCTGGCACTAAATATCCCAAGTTATGTAGGTGCCGGTACCAGGGTCAAACATCGGTACTGAGTCCGGGATACAGAAAAATTGTCTTTCTGGCACTGGATATCCCAAGTTACCTACCTAATATTTGTATGCCATTCCCCGCAGACGGCAAAGCAACAATGTTGGACGAAGGTGCAAAGTTGTTGTGCTAACAAAAAGCAGCGTGTAAAGTCGTGTTCAGGCTGTGCTTACACAAGCAAAAAAAAGCGGGAACGACTTGGCTATGGCTTCATTTGGCAAAGGGAAAGGGCGGAAAAAAATGCAATGGCAATAAACATGTGCTTTTTACAAAACGGCGACAGGATGCTTGCTGTCCAAAGAATTACGAATTCTAGGGTACGTATCAGGGATGGAACCGACTTCTGGGTGCCAGCTTCCGGATTTCCTGGCTTTTTTGGGTCCGGATTTTGTACTTTTTTTTTGAAAAATTATGGACTTATCCGGATTATTTGGATCAACCAAATTAATGTTTGACCACATTATTCGGAAATCAATTTTATTAATTCGTTGTCCAATTAATTGATTGTCGAAGGGAGCATTTGACCAAACAAAAATAATTAGATCAATTTATTGGCATAAAGATTTTAATTGAATTTAATTAAGCGATGTCAAAATGGCTTCTATAACAAAAAGCCCGCCGGTGGCATATGGCTTTGGCTTCAATTGCGGCAAAGGGGAAGGCGCAAAAAATATGCACTGGCAAATCGCATTTCACACAGTCCGGGCACAGGATGTTGCACGAAAAACTACAAATTCCAGATTGGTATCCTCGTTACTTATCACCATGAGCATTAATTAAAATTCTATGGTCCATTTTTTCTGGTAAAAAATAACAACCAAAAAAAAGTTTATCCGGATGTCATTTTTCCGGATTTTGGTAGATTAGCATTTATGTGTAATTAATTGTCTCGGTTTATGGGAATCTTGGAAGCTTTAATTCCGAGTTTCTTTGTTTTCTGTTTTTGATTTATGAAGGAAATATTTCCAAATGGTTTATTGCTCTAAAATAGACCCCCTCCCCCGGAAGGCTTATCTAAATTAGAGCCCCCCTCATACATCTCGTTTTAACCTTTGGGGCTCGACTAATACAGGAATGCGGGAGAAAAATGGCAGGGATGGCACCGGATTCCGGATAATACGAAATTCCCAACCTTTTTGGGCTCTGGAATTCCGTTTCTGATTCTTTATTTTATTTTTTTTGGGGTATCCGGGATTCCGCACTTTTTGGCATCCGGTGCCATCCCTGACAAATGCCGGGCAACCAGACCAACCAATTACAAATTGGTCCATTCATCTATGGGCTTAAATCCAAATCTCTTTTTTAAATCAGTGTGCATTGGGCGATGCTCATCCCGTGTTGTCGGTGAAGTGGCTTATGCAAATGGCACACTCTGTCCACGGCACACCGCAACGACAAAATGGCCATACGAGTTTTCTACAAAACAAACCTCGGCGGGCATATGGCAAATAAAATTTATTTAAATTGAGTTATGTGCATTCATTTTGTTCACCTTTCAGTACTTCAACATTAGAATTACACTTTCGCTTCATTGGCTGCCATTATTGTATAAAATTCGTATAAAATTATTGATTTTTAATGTGCCAAATTGTGCATATATAGCTGGATTTATTTGTTGTTGCTGCTGTACCATTCTTTTCTGACAATTCTCATTCTTCCGAATCGATATTTGGCGTCCATTTTATTGATTGCTTGTTACTTTTTGATCACTCACGCTCTTACTCTTTTATCCAAATACTTCACATTTGTTAATTACGGTTTTCAATGTACTCAAAGGTTGAAGAATAAATGTGCCGAACAAATCGCATTATTAGTGTTTTTCGAGTCCCCCTTGGTCTATTTAACGCCCCGGCCCCCTCCCTCATAAGGAGAGCTTTATAGATGTGGATGCTAATTCATGGGGGGGGCTTTATTTCAGGGGGAGCTAAAATCAGTAAATGCCCTGGGATGAACGTAAATGATGTGTTTTTTATGGCATAGATGGCAATTGAAATTAGGACCCATATTTCCTATAATAGACGCACAGGGGCTCTATTTTTCAATACCCCATCGAGGGGATGGGGGCGTTAATTGGAAGGGGCATATAAAAAGGGGGTCATCTATTTTCCTTCCAAAAATCCTCATTCTTTCATAAAATTTTCTATTTTCCCAATGATATGTACATCCAAAAATTCATTTTTCTTCATCATGGTAAATTAATAATTTCTGGAAAAAATTTCAAAGAAATTTAAAATCCGTCTAATTTAATTTGAATATGACTAGGTACTTACCTTGTCACCTACCTATATTAGAAATTAGTGAGACCAAAATTTCTCGAGACCGGAGAGATCAAGGGAAATTCACAGAAATTTTTAAATTTTACTACCTCGATGAGGGCTTCAATTAGGGGGGGGGGGTGCGTCAAATGGAAGGGGGAGGGGGCCTATTAGAGGAAATACGTTAAATTAATATAAAAACTAAAGCAATTTTGCTTGGGAAAAAATTCCAGATCATATTCCTTGATCTCTAAAAATTTTAGTCCCGCCCAGACCTGGTCCGAAGAAATTTTGTAAATTTCTACATGAATCTTCAATAAAAATTATTTTCTAAAATTGTTTGTTAATGGAATAAATTAACTCTTTTTTTTTGTCTGCTTCACATCAATTTGTAGAATGCTTTATGCACCTAGTGAACAGTCATCACTTTTAGCATTGGGAAAAAAACGAAAAATTCCAATGGACAAATCGACGAATGGACAAAAATAAATGAATCATCCATCCATCCATCGCTTTTTTGCTTTGGTTAGAAAAATTCGATATCCATATTTATTTGGTGTACATTCGACGGATTTGGATGAACATATCTGGTCGGGGGCAAGTGGCGGTCGGTTATCATAGGATTTGCTTTTTGTTTTACGATTGTTCGAAAATCGTTTATTGTGGCTAGACCACGATTATATTATTATTAAATATTATTGAAAATCTTTTTTTTTATTAATTAAAATTAGGCAACAAATACGGCATCGAATGCGGGCGGGCAAAAGAGCATGGAACGGCTACGGGCCCCAACTCAAATTTGAAGCCGGGCTTTCTGATCAGGGATGGACGCAATTAAAAAATTTTTTCACGCAAACGCAATCCGCAATTCCCAAAAAGCACGCAATCTCACGCAATCCGCAACTGAACAAAGTCGTATGGAAATGAAAAAGTTCGAACCTTTATTAACAAAAAGCATTAAAATTGGCAAAATTTCCCGGCGGCGCTTATCGGCACCGCCGGACACCCTTTAAAGAACCTTTTTTTGACTGATAAGGGCAAACAAAAAGCTTGCCGGCCGAATGTTCCATGAAAAAGCACCCCCAAAAGATCGACTTCTTTATTTAGCCCCCAGCAGGAGAACTCATGGTCTGGCTGGCTATGCCCTTGACTGATACAGCCAAACATTATTTTGCGCCGTCAACGGCCAACCAACGATTAAATGACGGCGGTATTTTTTTTTTTGACGTTGAGATCGGGTAGAGCATTTATGTAATTAATATTTAGTTTAGTGTTTATGTTGACGTTTTTTTCAGAAACCGACAGAGGTTGGTGATACATTCTGGCACCAGGATTTGGCACACATGACAAGGCATTGGCACATTCAACGACACATGGAACATATGACAAGGCATTGCAACATTTGAAGGCACGGCACCCAGCGCGGATATTGCATTTCGAAAGTAGGGGCTCCAAAAGAATTTTCAAATGGCTTTTCCGATTTCCGCTTAAGCCGCTGCTCTTAGGCAATGCCTCGAAAATTTTTGGAAAACAATATAGAAAAACCAATTTTGTAGCTGAAATTTCGGTTTTGGTTTTCAGGTCTTTTGCATCCGGTTTTGGGTTTGAAGTTCGGTTTCGGATTTCGGGTTTCTGGTTTTTTCACTTTTGCCGCATCACTACAATTTTGAGTCACGCAGACCCAAAGTCAGGCTACTTAGTTGAAAGTGCCCGGTTCGTGTTGGCAACTGCTGTGAAAAAGTTTTTGCTGTGAGAAATTCAGTGTTTTTTCTGTGTTTTCTTTTTTTGAAATTTGTATAATTTTAATTTTCAAGGCCTCACCGGCGTTGGAAGGCTGCAAGAGGGCTCAAAGCAAGTGCGACAAATGTCCTTGGAGAGCATGCCATTCAATGATTGGTGCCGTTGGCGATGGACATTGGCTGCAAGCCCGACAAACAGCTGGGTGTGTTGCAAGAAGGTAACTGCGCTGTAGGCATTATAATCTGTCACTGCCGAACGGTGAATACGCCGTAGGGCAAAGGTTGATAAGATCCTCTAACAAGTGAACGGCTAATGAGCGAGCGACCTCTGGTAGCTCAGTGGAAGTGCTGTTCACACGGAATGGATGAAGGTCGTGGGTTCAATTCCCACCCAAAGGCGTTTACTGGCAGCCTATGGTAGCTCAGTGGAAGTGCTTGCTGTTCACATGGAATGGATGACGGTCGTGGGTTCAATTCCCACCCAAAGGCGTTTATCATTTTACCAATTTTTACTCTGCCAGAAATAATGTTTATTTTTCCATCTTATGCCCATTAAGGCGCGCTGTGGAACATGATGGTCACCCACACGGACAAGAATGCAAATTGAGTGGTGGAGGCGATTGAATGTATTCCAACGAATTATGAATGGTCCCCCGGGGCGACGTTTGTTGTCTCGAGCACGACGTTGAAGTGGGAATCAAGATATGGCATCCCCAACATTTCCGGTACGGAAATTTCTGGCACCGGGACATACCACAAGCTACCTAATTTTGGATGCCATCCCCACAGGCAAAAGCATTGCGACGAAATGTTTTGCGATTCAAAATTGGCAAAATGGAAAGGCGCGGAAAAAAATACGCAATGGCGGAAAGGGCGTGTAACACATGGCGGATAACTAAAACTGGTCGCGATGGCTGTCACGCAAAACTACGAATTTTAAGGTAGGATTTTAAATGGAAATTCTGTCGTTCCCCAATTTTATACCGAAAAACGAAATTTTTCCCGGATGTCAAAAAACCGAAAAACCGGGATTAGTCTGCTGGAGTCCCGCCGGTAGAAAAT
This sequence comes from Heterodera carotae, assembly GCA_024500135.1. Classification (NCBI taxonomy): domain Eukaryota; kingdom Metazoa; phylum Nematoda; class Chromadorea; order Rhabditida; family Heteroderidae; genus Heterodera; species Heterodera carotae. The sequence continues at coordinate 6,611 of JAKKIK010002562.1, forward strand.
CCGAGGCTGGGATTTGTTGGCATTATTATTTTTTTAATCCTTTTTCTCGGCAAATTTTTTTATTTTATTGATCAGAGTGCTGTGGCACTGCTCAAAGAAGGTAGCGACTATTGCCGTGAAGCTGAGATGGAAGATGGTTTGCAGTCAAAATCCATGGCACGCAGCGACAACAAAATGGCTCAGATGTTTAAATGAAACCCCGGGGGGGAGGCATATGGCAGATTCCTATAAAAGAAAACCCCAGGGATGGCATATGGCAGATTCCTCTAAAAGAAACCCCGGGGGGAAGGCATATGGCAGATTCCTCTAAAAGAAACCCCGGGGGGGAGGCATATGGCAAATAATAAAATTAAAATGTTTGTTTTTTTTTGGATTTTGATTTTGTGTACATTATCGCATTGCAAAAGCAATCCCAAATTCATCCTGTTCACACTGTAACGCTTTATCTCACTTTAAATTAGCACCGCCCCATGGCATGGTGTTGGGTGCCATTTTTGAAAATTCATATTGAAAACATTTGCCATTTTTATTGTTTTGAATTTTGTTCATGGTACCACTCGTTTTCTTTTATCCAGAAATATCTCACATCTCGTTTTTATTGTAATACTCAAGGATTGAAAAATAAAGAGGCAGAAAGTTCAAATATGTTTTTTTTTCACAAAATGACGCCAATAATCAATCGTATTATTCTATATCAGATCCCAAATTTGGGAATCTGTTTTAAATGCCCTCTCAAATTCTGGCGGCTTATTAGAAGGAGGAGGGGGTTCTAATAGAGGGAGATAAATAATACAATATCAATTCGATTGCCCCCCACCATGTGGATTGTCCCTGTCCATGACACACCTGCTGGAAAATACGGATGATACCAGTCAGCCCACTGGAGACATTGTTTAATATATCCGTCGGATTCATATCCATGTCCGTCTGTATGCGCCCGATTTTCAAAATTCGTTATCCATATCCGTTTGTATCCGGACAATCCGCGTATATCCGTGGATTGTCCGTGTCCTTGCGCCATACTTGCTGGAAAAAACGCATGATGATACCAGTCAGTCCACTGGGAGAAAGTTCGCTCAACATTAACCCAAATTAAATTACCGTACTCAGTTGGCTAGTGTTCAGATGGCTTCGGATCGAATTCTAACTGGTTTATATCGATTTGTCTCGTCGAGAGATGTCGATTGATACCAAATTTGCTGGGAATTGAATGTGTTTGGGCTGGTTTCTACCTGGTACCAGATGATATAAGATAGCTAATTTGAATTTTAATAAATCCCAACATAAATCTTTAATAAAAAAATTTAAAAAATATATTTTCTAAAATTGATTGTTAATGGAATAAATTAACTCTTTTTTTTTGTCTGCTTCACATCAATTTGTAGAATGCTTTAACATTTAGTGAACAGTCATCACTTTTAGCATTGGAAAAAAACGAAAAATTCCATTGGACAAATCGACGAATGTACAAAAATAAATGAATCATTCGTCGTTTTAAAAAACGAGAAATTCCAATGGACAAATCGACGAATGAAAAATAAATGAATCATACATCCATCGCTTTTTTGGATTGGATAAAAAATTCCATATTTATTTGGTGTACACATTCGTCGGATGGATGGACAAATTTGGTCGGGGGCGAGTGGCGGTCGGTTATCATAGGATTTGCTTTATTCAAAAATTGTTTTACACGATTTTTCGAAATCGTTTATTGTGGCTAAACCACGATTATTATTATTATTATTTTGGAAATCTTTTTTTATCAATTTAAATTAGGTGATAAATACGGCATCGGACGCGGGCGGCAAAAGAGCATGGAACGGCTACGGACCCCAACTCACAAGCATTTCGATGTAAAATTTAAAATCGGGATTTCTGACGATGCTAAGGGCGTAGCACCATGGGGGAAAAAGGTAGGGGATGTACCACTCTCGAACTCATTAGCCCTCTCTCCCCAAAAAACCAATTTTTGTCCTATTTTTGTAAAAAAAGGTTGAAATATAAAGCCGTCCCCTCTAATGTAGAGCCCCCCCCCCCCTGAGCCCCCCTTTGAGGAGGGTTAAAAGATAGAGCCACGGAGGCTTTATTTTAGGAACATTTGCTGGTAAGAGCAAAAAAAAAAAAGCTTGCCGCCCAAAATTACATGAAAAAGCACCCCAAAAAGATCGGCTTTTTTTATCTAGCCCCACGGAGACTCATGGTCTGGCAATGCCCTTGACTGATGCAGCCAAACATTATTTTGTGCCATCAATGGACCAGCCAACGATCAAATGAAACGGCGGTATCTTTTTTTTGGCGTTGAAATTTGATTGAGCATTTATTTAATTAACACTTAGTTTAGTGTTTATTTTGACGTTTTTTCAGAGAGCGACAGAGGATGGTGATACATTAAGGCATATCAGGATTTGGCACACATGACAAGGCATTGGCACATTCAACGACACATGGAACATATGACAAGGCATTGCTACATTCGAGAACACGGCACGCAACACGGACATGAAGTTCTGAAAGTAGGGGCGCCAAAAAGATTTTTCAAATGGGGTTTTCCGGTTTTTGGTTAAACCACTGCTCGTATAAAATGCCCCGAAAATTCTTTGAGAAATAATTTATGAAGGACTAATTTTGAGTTGCGCACATCAAAAGTTATGCTACGAAGTTGAAAGTGCCCGGTTCGTGTTGGCAATTGGTGTGAAAAGAGCTTTGCTGTGAGAAATTCAGTTTTTTTTTTGTTTTTTTAATTTTTTAAATAATTTAAATTTTCCAAGGCCCCACCGGTGCTGGAAGGCTGCCCTGTGAAACAGATTTCGCTGTGAGAAATTCAGCATTTTTTTTTGTTTGTAATCGCTTTTATAAATAATTTAAATTTCCCAAGGTCCCACCATTGGAATGTTGTAAAGACAACTCAAACTAAATGTACCTGGAGACCATGCCATTCAACGATTGGTGCCGTTGGCGATGGACATTGGCTGCAAGCCCGACAAACAGCTGGGTGTGTTGCAAGAAGGTAACTGCGCTGTAGGCATTATAATCTGTCACTGCCGAACGGTGAATATGCCGTAGGGCAAAGGTTAAAAAGATACTCTAACAAGTGAAGCGGTTAATGAGCGACCTCTGGTAGCTCAGTGGTAGCCCTGTTATTTGGACTGGATAAAGGTAATGGGTTCAATTCCCACCCAAAGGCGTTTGCTGGCAGCCTCTGGTAGCTTAGTGGAAGTGCTTGCTATTCACACGGATTGGATGAAGGTCGTGGGTTCAATTCCCACCCAAAGGCGTTTGCTGGCAGCCTCTGGTAGCTTAGTGGAAGTGCTTGCTATTCACACGGATTGGATGAAGGTCGTGGGTTCAATTCCCACCCATAGCTCAGTGGAAGTGCTTGCTGTTCACATGGAATGGATGACGGTCGTGGGTTCAATTCCCACCCAAAGGCGTTTACCATTTTACCAATTTTTACTCTGCCAGAAATAATGTTTATTTTTCCATCTTATGCCCATTAAGGCGCGCTGTGGAACATGATGGTCACCCAACACGGACAATAATGCAAATTGAGTGGTGGAGGCGATTGAATGTTTTCCAACGAATTATGAATGGTCCCCCGGGGCGACATTTGTTGTTTTGAGCACGACGTTGAAGTGGGTTCTGCTTGTTTATTTTTTGAAAACTCTTAAATAAATTGAGTGAAAGCCGCCATACAGATTTAAGCATTTAAGAGATTGAATCAATCCTCATTTTTTATATGAAAAATTTGAATATTTTATTATCTTTTTTGGTTTTTCGAATAGCTTTGTTATTTTTAGATGAGCATTTCCGAACGCAGGTATATCGATTCAGGATTTGTAAGTTTTCTTACAAAATTTCGGTGCTAGGTTGTTTCGTAAATTTTGCCACTATGGGCCTTTCTAAAATTTACCACCATGGAGATTTCGTACATCCGCCATTGCTACAGTCGGCGCAAAAATTTGGTGCCGTTTGACAAAACGCCAATTTTTAATGAAACGAAAGATTTTAACGCTAAATTATTCAATATTTGAATA
>JAKKIK010002563.1:0-10638 GCA_024500135.1 Heterodera carotae
GACGAATCGTGTGTTTTTGGCTGAGTAGACGAATCGTGTAGTAGACGAATCGTGGAGTAGACCAATCGTGTAGTAGACGAATCGTGGGGAGGCGAAAATAACAATTGTTCTTGGCGTTATTATAATTTAAATATTAACAATTTGGTGTCCTTTTTGTGAACGTTCGAGACTGAAAACTTTTCGGAATTAATTAAATATTGATTTAAATTTAAAAGATTTATAAAAATGAATCGGCGCCAAAATGCTTCACGGCGAGGTAGGGCGAATGTGAATGTGCGCTGGCACCGCCGGAACCATTTCGACGCAGAAGATCGCGAGTCGAGGGCATCTGGACAGCGCAACATTGCGCGGACGGCGTACCACGAATCAGGCCATTGCATGGTGCTGTGGTTTGAGGAGGATAGCGAGGAATTCGATGAGGTGACTTGTTTTTGTGAATTCTACAGTTGAGCTGTTTTTAAGTCGTTAAAAAGTGAAACAGCGCATAAAATAGGTCCCAATTAGTATAAAATCCGTCTCTAAAGAAAATTTTTCATGTATATGAAAAGTGTAAGAAATGACCAAAAACCAGGCCCAAACGCATTCTTTTCCTGACAAATTTGGTATCAATCGACAACTCTCAATGAGATAAATCGATCTAATCCGGGTTTAAAGTCGATCCGAGCCATTTTAGCTGCGTCCAAATGATCCCCGTGAAAAATGGATATTTCAATAGCTGTGTTAACAGTTTTCGATGAGCCAAATAGTCTGAAATGCTTAATTGGTCCGAAGCCTTCTAACTTAGCCAATTGAGTCCCAGTGGCCGCGAAGCGGCTACGCCATATTCTCTAAGAAAGCAAACAGCACGGAGCAAGCGCGCAGCGCCCAACCTACCGGCCGCGTAGTCGAGTGTGCGGTGTTTTGGAATGAATCAAGGTACTTATGCACTAACCCGACATAAAAAAATTTTTTCATTCAAAAAAACACATTTTCAGGAGTTTTGATGAACTCTGATAACGAATCTGAATTCATTTCAACCAATTTCTGGACCCGAAAATTGGGTCGAATAGTCAAAAATTCAACAAAAATAAAATTTGATTAACTCATTCCAATTCGAATAATCTATTAAAAAATTGAACTGATGATTTATATTTGCAGATTAGATTAAATTGGATATGAAACTACAATCTCAGTATATTATAATGTTTATGTCAGCATCACAGAAAACGAGGGTCGAGTTCGGGACCGATGTCCGGATATTGGTTGAAATGAATATCAAAAACCCATGATTTTTTTGAATGAAAAAATTTTTTATGTCAAGTAAAGTGCATAAGTACCAGAATCAACAATCAATGTCCATTTGGGACTCAGTTGGCTGCGTAGAACTGCACTCAGTCGGACACTGCTTAAACAGCCTCGGATCGATTTGTCTTCTCGCGAGTTGTCGATTAACGACAAATCTGACAGAAATTTTTCGGGCCTGAGCTGATTTTTGGTGATTTCTTGCCCATGTGCTTTATCATTTTTTCACAGAAGAAATTCTGTGAAATAATTCGAAATTTAATCCATATTTTAATGGCTTTTATAGAATCAATAAACATTAAAAATGAAAAAGAAATAAATGAATAAAAAATTTATGCCAACTGAAAATTACATATTTAGACAATACTATTCAATGTGATATTGGTCAGAAACTTTACTTTTTGATGAAAATGGGCAATATTGGTCAGAAACTTTACTTTTTGATGAAAATGGGCAAACTTTAAACATAAAAATTAAATTGAAATTTTATGAAATGACCTTTTATGATTGAAATGTGGAAGTGAATATTTTTAACATGGTCAGAGAGTCCCGGTTTACTCGTTTAAAGGTCACCGTGGTGCCGAGTGTGGACGACGATTATGAAGGCTGTACCTTCTCGTTCGTGCGCGAACGTTACACGGAGAAGCAAATGAAGGCGGGGCTCTGTCGCCTTATGGGCTGCAAAGTCGCCGAAGTGTTAGTGTTCGGCGGCCATGTCGGCTTTGAAGGAGGCGATTTGCCCGAAGCCGAAGAATTGGCAAAAATGGTGCATTTTGCTAATTTTAAACTAAAATAAGTCAAAAACTCACCAAAATTCCAAAAAAGGCATGAAAAAAGGCAACAAGTTGACATGATTAGTAAATATCCAAACAAATGCCTGTTTAATTAGAGCCCACGAAAACCCCTAAGGATAAATTTACTATTAAATTTTTAAGGGCGGGGTGGCAAAAGCAGGGAATACCCAAAAAAAAAACATATTTTCAGCATCGTTTAACTTCTAAACCGTTTTTTGTTTCGCATATTTCGAGAAATGGTGCAAATTAGGACTATTCTGCATAATAACGGATTATCCGGAATAAGTCACATATTCCGAATCAAAAAAACTGGAATTCCTGCCCCAAAAGAAGCCGAAAAATTCTGAAATCTTAAGATCCTCCGCATCCCGAGCGATGCGGAGCCGACTCCTCAGCAGACGGCCCAGATTGAAGGTTTGTTGGAGGAGGCAGAAGTGAGGGCGAGGGCGGTCATTCGTCCGCGTCTGAAACTGCTTAAAAAGGCAACCTTTTAAAAGAAAAAGCAGTAAAATAAATGAAATTTTTTTGTTGCATACAGCTGGCGGCCAAGCTGTGGTGGGAGGGGACGATGGATTTTGAGGCCGTCCAGAGGTAGTTGATTATTTTGAGGCCCATATCTATTAACTAGGAATGGCAATTTTATGTACAAAAATGCCCAACATATGCAAATAGATTTTGTAAAAAAAATTTGCAAAGTGCGAAATGTGAACAAAAACGTGGAAATATGTGCCAAATATGGAAAAAAAAGTCGAAAAGTAAAGGAACAAATTTAGCAAACAAATTTTTCCTATAATAGCAGTTTTTTATTTTTACAACCAAAAATTCAAAAAAAAATACAATTTTAATTTTATAAAAAACTGAAAAATCAATTTTTAGGAGTGCATTTATCTATTTAATTGCAATGGCGAAAAATGACTAAATATTTGCCAACTCATATATTTTCTTAAAATGGCGAAAATTTTTTCAATATTTGCTTTAGGAAAGCACTTGATTTTCATGATATCTCAACTATCAGAAGGCAAAAAAAATATTTCATTTTAGACTACATAGAATCCAGTAAAAAATATGTACACAAAATTGCCATTTCTACCAATAATTCATACAAAATCATGTTAACCACATTAATGTTGAATTCAATCCAACAATCAACCCCCTTCATAGTTAGTTTAAAAATTAATAAATTCAAAATATAGACGTCTGTCAGGGTGACCCTTTGCGGCATTTGCCACTGTTTGGGGATCTTGCTACTAATTTTAGAAGGCCACGGTTTGCCAGTATTTTTGGAATTTTTAGATTATTTATATTTTTGCATGGAATTTTTTAAATTAATCGCAAAAATGTTGGCGCAAATTTCCCACTACAACATGAGAATGGGGGAATCAAATAAGTTCTCTAATTGTTTTACAAATAGTGTGCGTTTTTTTAGTGTTATGAGGACGCAGCCGGTGACGGTGTATGGGGAAGACGATGATGTGGAGGCGACGTTTGTCTATGCCACCAATTTTAGGGATGGCTTAGGTTTTACTCTTTAAATTGTTGATAAAAAATTGTTGAACTTACCTGTGCAGCTTGGCAATTAAGCCCAACCACCATGGCATGAAAGCGATCACTTTTTCCTTTAGCACAGCATCAATTATTTGATGGGCACAGCTGTTCACCGATAGGAATGGGATCCATCTGTGAAATACCACCTAATTCGACAATTATTACATATATGATGATTTGAAGCATTAATTTTTGATGGCTTATATGGCGCTAAATACAAAAAAAGCTGGGCGGATTTTGTACATTTTTTTCGGTGGATCCAGGGACCGCGACGACTGGGGTCAAAAAAACGACCGGACATTTCCACAAATCCTTTCCGATTTAATCCTGTTCCCGAAAGAACATGAGATTCCGTCTTCGGTCCCAACCCAATGGGTTATTTTTTGGACAGTTTACGGCACTGAAAATTTAAAATAATGGCACAAAAAATTTAAAAATTACTTAATATGTTTTATGCTCCTATTGTTTTAATGTGCCCATCTTTTTGGTGAAACGCATTCATTAATTAGGGGGTAAATTAAAAAATACCAATTGTAACTCTTAAATTTTTTTTTGCTTGGCTGGCTGGGCTTTAGGAATTTATGACGTTATTTTTTGTTTGGTTTATAAAAATACCTGCTAATTGGCCTGATGCCAATTGAAGTGATCATCGGTGTGCGGACAAAGAATGGACAAATGGTGGTGCAATTGATTGTGTTGTGTAAGCCTCGATCATCCAGCTCCATTCGTAGGCAGTCCATTGCGCCACGGACAGCGAATTTTGTTGGGCTAAAATTGCACAATATTGTTGTATTTTTAAAACATTCAATTTATTTTATATAGAGCCTAGGCCAGTGCCCAACTTGAAGTCTGACCCGGTCCCCGACGCTCAACAATCATTTTAGGGGGGCGGGGAGGGGTGGCATCCCGAATCGGAATGCCTGATACACATGATATTTGATTGTCCCCTATCCGATGCATTAACCCGGATTCAACCATGCTGTCACCAGATTTATTTGTCCCTGATTATTGAGTGGGGAATTAGGTAACAGTAATTTAAAATTTTTTTATTGAATGCACACGAGCACACCAATATGCCATGCCGAACGACTCCCCAAAGTAGCTGGAAATTGACGCAGTTGCAACCAGGTGTCCATGTCCAGCTGCTTCCATGGCAGGCAAAAAGGCACGAATTGTCTGTGAAAACCACTTGTTAAATATTTCAAGGAAAAGCGTGACAATACATGCAAACAAAAAATTCGGGAAGTTTTGTCAGCCCTGCGACATCCCAAAAATTAAAAAACTGCGACACCCCCCCTGACCTCTTTCAATGTTAAAATTTTTTTAGAATTGTTCCAAGATCAAATAAAATTTACAACAGACACAGTTTTTCGGCTGCCCCTTCCATCCTTTCCGATATTCGGTCGGAAATATAGGTGAGGCGGGGGGGGGGGGGGCTTAATGTCCCAAAAGTCAGAATTGGAACACTCCATATTTTAATGGTGGAAAATTGTACTACTGTTAAACCTGAGATTGGTGCCAAAATTTAATTTTTCTTGTTTTTTCATCCCATTTACCAACATTAATTGTGCCAAGAATGTTCACTTCAATCGCACTTTTAAGCTGGGCGTCTGTCAAATTTTGTGTGAGCTCGAAAAACAAAATGGCTGCATTTGCAATAACAATGTCAACAGTGCCTTAAAAAATTCCATGAAATTTTGAAATATTTTTTGAAAATTAATTGTACTGTATGTATTTTCTCTAATAGATCATTTGACGCCCCCTCTCCAATTGACGGCCCCTCTCGAAATAGACGACCCAGGAAATCTATTAGAGAAAATACGATAGGTATTCGTTTTTAATTTTTTTAAAAAATTTAATTTTTTGAAAGTGCACCAAAACGTTGTCGAATTTTTTTGGCGCATTGTCGAAGCTCGTCCGCATTAACATGTCACATTCCCAACTATATGTACAAACATATTTCATCTTTAACAATAAATAAATGTAAAATATTATTTAAAAACATTTTTATGTGGAAAAATGCGTAAAAATAAAACCGAGCCGCGTCGGCAGAGTTTTCCAGGGCCCCTGGAAAGGTCTGATTTTTCAACAAAAAAAATTCGGGGATTCGACCATTTTTTTAGTGATTAAAAAAATTCGCTTCGGCAATTCCACCCTTTTCTCGAATTGCTGCTGCCGCGATTTCAGCTGCTTCCTTGAATTAGGTATACATTTTCACATGCTTTGTGATCAATCAAAACTTACAATGTTCCCTCGAATTGAAGCCCCGGGGTTTTTATTATTTTTTAATCCAGGGCGGCTTCTACAATAAGAAAAGGGCTTCAAATGTAGAGGGGCTTGATTAGATTTGAAAAACAGTAATTGACAACATTTTTCAATGGAGGGGCTTCAATTAGAAAAGGGCTTCAAATAGAGACGGGCTTCTATTAGAGGGAATACAGTAATTGATTCAATTTCCTATAAATAATTACCAAATTTCTGTCAATGATGGCCACCTGTGCAGCTAAGCCATTTGGGTCAGCAAAGAGTTCAGACATCCGAAGCCCCTTAAATTTTATGCATTTTTTTTGAATTTATTGCAAATTGGAATACAATTCCGGAGGCCCCTCGGTGATCACATATTGATCTATGAAGGCCCAATGTAAATCAATAATATATACTGGTTATTGATTGGTCTGGGGTTTCTGCAAGAATGGAGGTCAAATATAAAAAAGAAACTTTTTTATTGATAATATTTATCCATATGAATATATGTAGTAATGCGCGCGGTATCCCACCATTAAAATTCATGATTCAGATGTGTGCAATTATCGCAAAAATAATGAGACAAGATTTATGGGTTAGAACTTGGGTTAAGCGGGACCGGGACTTTTCACAAAAACTGTGACCGGGACCTGGAAAACCCGGGACCGGGACCTAATTTTTCAACCGGGACCATGACTAAACCGGGACTAATGTGAAGCGAAAATTTTTTGAAAAAACTAATCAGATTTTGTTAAAAAATAAATGTTTTTAATAAAAAATCGTGTTTGGTCTTAAACCTATTTAACAGGGGTAGCTTAGTTAAATGCTAAGTAAATTGAACAACGGCGGAAAGAGGGCCCATCGGTGCCGATGGGAAAATTTTGACATTTTTTTGAATTTGTTGAGTAGAATTAGACCAAAAATGCACTAAAAAACTCATAATTTTCCTTAAAATATTAATTTTTAAGTCTGGAAAAACACTGTAAATTATGTGGAGGGGCTGGCAGTGCCGATAGGCGCCGCCGGGAAAATTTTGAGAATTTAGGTGGGTTTCTTATAAAAATTTGTATTAAAATGGAAGCCCATAAATTATTTATAAATTCTAATTTCAATAAAATAAATTTGAATAGAGTTATTCTCAGTCGAAAAGACATTAGAGAGGTCTAACAAGCCATTAATATTTTATTTTGTGGGCCGAAATTATAATATTGAATAAATTCCCTTTCCTCCAATTTCCCTCTCAACTTTTGCACTCAAATCCCTATTCTTACCAGTGCATGTTTAGTCCCGGTCCCGCAAAGGCCTGAACGACCGGGACCTGAAAAACCGGGATTCCCGCCCCGGTCCCGCTTAACCCTAGTTAGAACGATAAACCCCAAATAAAAAAGCTCGAAAAAATGAAGGAATTGTCAATTTTTTCATACATTTTTTAATCTCTGTATAAATTCGAATTTTTCAGTGACAATAAATACTAAATTTATGTAAAGCTGATTTAGTCGAAGAATACCGGACTCCCAATTAGGAAATAAAACCCTTACCAAGTTTGTACAAAAACTGTCCAAATGCACCAAGCCAGTGTATGTTGACAAGCGCAGAATTGTTGAAGAGCAGCTGAAAACGAAACAAATAAAAAGACAATATATATGTACCAAAACATTTAAATTAAATATAAAAAAAACCATAATTAATTATTGTGCCGTTTCCTCACAAATGTCAGGCCCATTGCTGGCACAATGAGCAACCACCAAACAATGCTGACGGGTTCAAAATGCTCCCGTAATTGCTAGTGACGCAGCCGAAATTTCGGTTTCGGTTTTCGGGTTTTTTGGCTTTCGGTTTCGGGTTGCGAGTTTCGGGTTTCCCGAAAGTAAAAACACACCCCTAATGATGGCCCTAACTCATAATAAACATACCCCCTAATGATTATATTTATGGCCAAAATTATTTATACTCGATTAATTTTTGAATTTCAGGCGACAGAAAGCAATTAGTATTTAATTTATTTTTATGATGGTTGTTTTTCATGTTCCTTGGTCTAGTGGTTAGTCCTACAGATTCCAATTGAATTTTTACGGTTTGTTCGGTTCCTTCCTGGTGCAGTTTTCTTTTTTATTTTCAAGAAAGGTCATTTGTAGAGCTACATATTAAAAAGGGATTAAAAATCGCAAAAAGGCAGTCAATAGGCAGAGATTTTTAAATCATTGAAAAATGAAAATGTTTTATAAAAAAGCCATTTTTTAGGACTTTTTTTAACAGTCCTGGTCATTTGTTTTGCTTATTTTTTTCGTTAGAAACCCCGCTTAAATTTTCAAAATTTTCGAGGCGGCGCCTATCGGCACCGCCATAAAAACGTACATTTTTAACCTAAAACGAAAAAAATTTCTAGAAAAATAATAAATATAATAAATAGCAGCTTTCTGAAAAACATGAGCGAAAAACTAAATTTTTTGAATAGCAATGAACTGGAAAAATTTTTAGCTTTCGGTTTCGTGTTTCGGGTCTGAATTTCGGTTTCGGTTTTCGGGTTTTTTCACTTTCGACGCACCTCTAATAGTCGCCTCAAGTTGTGATTTATAAAAATGGCATTATTTCAGTGTTGGCAAGTTTTTTTTTCTTCAAAATAAGCACAAATGGTTGTAAATCTAAGATTTGGACCCCAAAACTAAGATTTTTCGCACATAACGTAAAATGTTAAAAAGCAGCGCAAAAGCCTTAAATTGATCAATAACTTTCCTTTCTTCATCACATCAAAAATTATAATAACAGAATTTCTATAAACCGGGAAATACTTTTGAATTTTTTTTTTCTTCATGCAACGTGCGAGAAAATGGCCGGCCTTCGATTCTTCTACAATCGCAATCAATAAAAAAACAAAAAAGCAGCGGCACATAACAAATTAATCTAATCAGCAATCTCCCCGCCCGCCCCCACTCCGCCCTCTCCCTACTCTCCTCCTTCCCCACTCTTACTCCCCTCCCCCCCACCCCTCCTTACTCTCCTCCTTCCCCACTCTCTCTCCCCTCCCCCCTCCTTACTCTCTTCCTTCCCCACTCTCACTCTCACTTCCCTCCCCCCTCCTTACTCTCCTCCTTTCCCACTCTCACTCCACCACTATCTCCCCCACATACTCTCCCTCTTACACACTCTCTTACTCCACCACTCTCGCCTTCTCACTCTCCCTATTACACACTCCCTCACTCCGCCACTCTCGCCTTCTCACTATCCCCATTGAACACTCCCTCACTCCACCACTCTCGCCTCTCTCACTCTCTTCCTCCTTACACTCTAACTCCACCACTCTCGCCGCCCTACTCTCGCCCTCACACACTCTATCATTCCGCCACTCCTCGCCCCTACCACTCTCCCCTTACGCATCTCTCCAACAATTTATTTGGGTATACAAAAAAAAAATAGAATTTTATACATCGACGGTCAATGCATTAATTCTTATATTTATTTAGCATTTTCTTTTCTGTTGATCACTCACAATAACTAAAATAAATTTCAAGAATGGACACTGCTGGAAAGGAATACTTTAATTATTATACAAATTACTGCGAATAAAATTCATCTTTTTATTTTCCACGACAGACAATTACATGCCGAGCGGCGGTCGCTTGGGAGCCCAAAAAGCCATTGGTCATCGAACAAATCGAAGTGCAACCGCTGAAAGAAGGCGAAGTTCGCATTAAGGCAAGTGGCAAAAGCAATTTTAAAATGCTTTTATAAATTGTAATTTAATTTGAGATGATTTTCACGTCCATTTGCCGCACGGATGTTTTTGTGAGTGCTTAAGGCAAAAATGGGAATTAATTTCGAAATTATTGCGCGGGTTTATTAAAATAAAATAAAATGGTCCCTTTATTAACATATTTATATTTAATTAATTGCATTACGCCTCCACTTTTCGTCTCCTTAACAGCAAGTGGGAAGAACCGATCCAAAAGCCAAATTCCCGACCATCGTTGGCCATGAGGGCGCCGGCATCGTCGAATCGGTTGGGCCGGGCATTGAAAGTGTCCGCGCCGGTGATCACGTCATTCCTTTGCATTTGTGCCAATGCCGGAAATGTGACGTTTGTGCTGATCCAAACTCAAACTTGTGCCATAAGTTTCTGTATTTGTAAGGATTTATTTTGACTGTCAATTTTAAAAGTTTAATTCTGAATATTTGCATATAGTTCTGAGAATCAACAAGTGCTTTACGATGGGACAACGCGCTTTTCCTACCGTGGAAAGCCAATTTATCATTTTTTTGGTTGCAGTACGTTCAGCGAGTACACTGTCAGCCCGGAAATTGCCGTTGCCAAGGTCGTACATTCCCCATTCTATAATTAATTAAATATATTCTTCGTTATTATTTTGGACCATTTGTACATATGTACATACACATAATGGATTGGCCAAAACAAAATGCGAAGTGAAAGTAAAAAATTAAAAATATACAAAATGAAAATAAAATTCAAACCAAAAATAAAGCAGACGAATGCAAAACCCATCCCTATTTACACATATGCTTTGACTCACTCAATTTCAAATCTTTTTTTCAAGCCTTTATCACGCAGATTGACCAATCAATGCCTCTGGACAGGGCTGCCCTGCTCGGCTGCGGTTTTCCATCGGGTTACGGTAGTCCCATCAAAGGCTGTCCCATCAGCGCGGGCAGTACGGTACAGGGACGTGCGCATACCAAATTTAAAAAACGCATAACGCATAATTTTGGCACACCTAAAAAAACGCATAACGCATAACGCATAATTTTGGCCCAAAAAACA
>JAKKIK010002564.1:0-10671 GCA_024500135.1 Heterodera carotae
GCGACATTAAGAAGTTATAGACCAAAAAATGGACTATCGGCGAGTTGTAATTCGGCGAGTTGCCTTTTCGGCGAGTTGACTTTTCGGCGAGTTGCTTTTCGACGAGTTGCCTTTCGGCGAGTTGTCATGATACCCCTTTATCAACTCCAAATTTAAAGGAACTTATGGCAAGTAAAAAAAAGTGCGGGAACTTTATCCGCACCTTGTAATCATTTTTTGGAAATTCTTTCTGCGGCTGTAGCGCCTGCCGGCACCGCCAGTCTCTTTTTTTTATTTTTGAATTATAGGTGCCTCAAAACTTTTGTTTATTGGTTTAATGTCTAGATAATGCCTGGTAATTTTTATTAAAGACATTTTCTATGTATCAAGTTCAATGATACATAATCAATTGAAGACTGATTGGATGAGAGGTGACGAACTTTTGTTGAATTATGTTGAGCGAGGGGACCTTATTGAGATACGCCGCGCTTCTTACACGGTTTTTTTTTAAATTTCTTATTTTCTTATTATTTGCTTAGCATTGGGCCGTGTACATTGGGTGCATCGATGCTCAGTCGGTCGTCATTCACATTTCAACAGAGTCGTCGGATATGGGAATTAGCACCAAGAAGGAGTTGTTCAGGAAGATGGCCAAGGGCTGTACCGCCATTGTAATAAATAAAACAAAAGGTTATTCTGCCCTCTTGTTGTAGGTTCGCAGTGATGCCTTTTTAAATGTTGCAGCGACTGACTTCTGTCGTGTGAATAATTCATTGGATGCGACCCGAAGACCGTTTCCGCCCTCAATTGTTGCTGAAAGGGCGTTGACTAAGGTTCTAGTTCACATCCTCCCCAACCTTCCATTTGTCAAAAATTCTATTGCTTTCATTGAATTACTTGAACAGTGTGTAAAAAGGTTATACCTAAAATGCTTTGTCAGCTTGGGACAGGTGGGTACAATGTCATCAGGAACAACTGCGAACATTTTGCCAAATGGTGTCGATACGCACTTCGGGAAAGCGAACAGGCGAGTGGGGCAGGGAAGGCGTTTAGTTGTAGGGACTTATGAGCAGCAGATTCAAAATGGTATACCGCACTAAGGAATGGGGAAGTGGCATTCAATTTAGAGCATTTTGGGCAATGCCGGAATAGTGGGCGTGACTGCAATGGCAGTCAGCACTTCGATCCCTGCCGGCCTTGCTGCTGGTGTGGCCAGTTTCATCGCGTTGAAGGCGAGCCAAATGCTGAGACGGAGACGAATTGGCTGGTCCATCATTTGATGCTTTAATCGATTAGTTCGCCCATTTTAATGTATACTATTATCGTTCGCTGATTCATTTTTCCATCATTTTTAAAGCAATTTCTTTCTTTGTGTAAATTTGCCTGTCTTCCTTTCTTATGAACATTTAATCAAATTAAACATCTCCGAAAAAAAATTTGTGAGGTTTTCAGTAATCGAGTATAGTAACAACGAAGCAAGCAATCATCATTCAATGCCTTTGTGTGTTAACCCACTTTGGACAAGTGCCCGCCCCCTCCCCTCGCTCCTTATCGTTTTGATAGCCCCCCTAAGGAAGGGCATGCGAGGGAAAAAACAAAAGGGTGTAGGGAAGGAAATGAATGGTCTTCGTCACCGCCAGCGACAAATGAATGGGTCATTTCCTAGGCATTCTCTCGAAGAATAGTCAATTAATTATTCAGGGTGTCAAAATGAAATCTTTTGTCCAATTCAAAGGTATTTTTCCAGCAAATTTAAATTATTTTACGAATTGGATTTCCTTATTTGTGTCGTGTGCCGTTTTCGAAATTACAATTGTTCATTTTGTTTGTATATTTGGGATTTGTTCACAGTGCTGTTCGTCTCTTCCTCTCTCTTTTGTTTGTTTAATGTTGGCTTGGTGAGTTTTGATCATTTCTGTTGTAAAAGATTTCATTTATATTATACCTCTCCACGTTATTTGAGAAACTATATACATACATAAACCTAACATTAGCACATTCACTCCATTCTTATTTATTGTAAGAGGCTCATTAGCCGCTTCTCCTAAAGGATCTTATCAACCCCTCCCTACGACGTTTTAACCGCCCAGCGACCGATCATAATCCTTAATTCCCAACTCACATATAAGTTCTTGGTTCTAGTATACTTTACCAGTGCTGTTCGGGATCAAATTTTGCCGAGACTAGACAGCGCGACTTTGGACCATTTTCAAAAGGATGTATTTTTAGGAATTATTATATTTTCTGATGACTTTTTCTTATTGCATAAAACTTTGGTCATCTGCAAAGGAACGTGTTTTTGGCGAGGATTACTGGATTCCAAAGTTGTTGTTATTTTGATCACGGTGTACATTTTTAATTTTTGCAGCGATCCATTCGAGGTCGTTGATTTCCGATCCGATCTACTCGCCTCCTATCGCATTGTCTTTCCGGACGACACCACGGATGGTGACGTCAGTGCCATGCCACCACCGTTGATGGTTGTGCAAGGGTCAATCAAAAACAACGAACCTACCACAAACGCACTCAATCACGTTGTGTACACGGTGGAACAGGCGGGTGGACAGAGGCGAACGTTCACCATTTTTCGGTTTTAACTATAAAAATGCCCATTTATGAGGACCATTTGTCATCCCACTTTTGCAGGTCACAAATTCTTGAGGAGGCACTTGACTTTTGTCGACGTTACGAAGAGTGTCGAGTGCTGTTCAGGACATCCGGTGTCTCTTTGACTTTGCAATAATCGATGCATGCTGCGGTAAAAACTCTAACCTTTTTTTTCAGACCAGACGAAGGATTTGCGCAAATTGATCTGGGACGTCACTTTTGTGGTAAGAAGCATTTTTAAGGGCTCTGGTCGGTTTTACGCGTCCCATGGCATTTTACAAATTCCATGGTTTTGGAATTTTTTTTTCTGTCGAAAATTTTCATTGAATTTATGGACCTGTCTGACCCCTAAGTAGGGTAATTTTTGCAAGTTTTCCATGCGACACAACAATCATTTGTGTGTTAGTTTAATGTAACAATACAATAGATGAAACAGCACCCGCTGTGGCGAATGACTCACATCGCAATTTTGTGCCAACGCGTTGACATATTTTCGGACGATGGGCTGACCTATCTGCAAGGGTTTGACTACACTGATGCCGACCTGTCCCATGTTGCGTGTTCACCGGAAGGCATTTACCCGCTGATGCTCGCCATCCAAACAAACCAGGAGTCCATTGTTCGCTTCTTGCTCCGACACGGGGCTGACCTATCTGCGCGTGATCCCATGGGCAACAATGCGGTATTGATAATTGCCATTACTTAGGGTTTTTAACAAAAAATAACGAAGGACCTGTCATCAAATATTTTTGTATTTTGGTGTTATAAGAATTGAGGCATAATATTATAATCTTGTATCAATTTATCACATTTGCATTCAGATCCATTATGCAGCTTTGGTCTCTTCGCAGATGCTCGAAACGCTTCTCGAGCATGAGGCAGCAAAGGCACTGATCAATTCACGGAACAATGCCGGCGAAACGCCTGCAATGGTAGCGCTGCGTGCGGTCAACCCTTTGTGCATGAAGACTTTGTTCAACTACGGCGGTGATTTGTTGTACAAGTCGACCGACAGAAACTTGCTCATCGAATTGATCCAGTCAAGCAAGGGAAACACATCAGAGTATGTAATTAGTGTGTGGCTGTTGGGATGTGTCGATTGATTGGTTTGATTCTGGTCAAGCCAAGGGGCTATGAAAACAGCGGAGTTACCAGCGCTAATTTTATTATCGGTTGATTTATTAATTGGACAAAATTATAGAAATTTGACTGGGAGGTTCTAGGGCTAACTTTTTGGAACCGGAATTGTCTGCAATTTCCTTTGTTTAGTGCTATCCGTATATTGCTTGAAAAGTCGCCTAGCCTGCTGCATGAACGGGACACAACAAATTGGAACACGGTATGGTTTGCTTCCTTTGTGAATCGCACTCCCGTCGATATTTTTTATTCATACTTCCCTTTTGAATTTGCAGTGTTTGCATGCTGCTAATCAAAAAGCATCGCTGATGAGTTTGCTGCAATTGAAGTACACAGAGTTGGACCTGAACAAGAAGAACAAGGCCGGCTTCACCCCGTTGCATCAATTTGTCATCCGTGAGGATATAGGTAAGTGGCATCGGGGTTGGATTGGTTGGCGTCATCGAGTTGGGTTTTTTTTATCGTATTGTCTATTAATACGGTTTTTCTGCTATACTCCGTAACTTTCTTGTTGACCAATTTTTATCTCTAATCCAACCTAAACCTTAAAGGAATGGTCATGTGTCTTGTCTCATACGGCGCCAGCTTGGACGAATGGGCGAACAACAGCGGCAAAATGACGGCATTGCATTTTGCTGTCTCTAAGCGCAATTTGCAAATCACGCGTTTTTTGCTTTGCCTGGGCGCGGATCCGAACGTGAAAAATGCACACGGAGACACACCACGGCATTTGGCTGCAAAACTAAACGAGTTAGTTTTTTGTCAAGTAATTACCAGTAGTTCCTCTCTTTTTTAGAGTAGAATTGCTAAAGAGTCTGATCATTTGTGGAGCCCAGCGCTGTGCGAATCAAAGGGTAAATCAATCTTACGCTACATTAGGACATCCGCTGTTTTGACAAAAAATGTTTGTAGTACTAAAACTTCTAAAATTAAGATCGGTTGTGTGTCTGGCTGTGTCAACGACAGTCAAGCAAGAAATCCGGCTAGTTGTGCGTCAGCATTGATTGAGGACTTTGAGCGGCGGCGTTCACTCCCAAAGGAGGCCTACCGGTACAACAAAATACTCGACAATGAGCACAATGTGAGTTAATGAAGAGAAGAGGAAGGGTCACAGGTGTTGTAAATTAGACATTTTCTAGGAAATTTACGATGAAGTTCTCGGAAAGCTGAATAGTTTGTGCACGGATGGACGCCAATCTGATCACAACTACATCAACGTCCTTTCACTTGATGGCGGTGGCATTCGAGGACTGGTAATCATTCAGGTTTGTTTAATTTTATTCATTTTTGTCTATGGATATTAAAATACTCTCCACTTTTTTGCACAGATTTTGATTTGCATTGAGCGCATTCTGGGTGAGCCGTTCTTCCCGTACTTCGATTGGATTGCGGGCACATCAACGGGCGCGATGGTGACCGCGGCCCTGACGCGGGGTCAATCGCTGCAAGAAACTCAGCGCGTATGTGAAAAATTAAATTAATTAGTGATGTGAAAGTAAATTAACGGGAGTTAACTCCCGAAATAGATCCCGCTAGAATTCGCGTCCATTTGTTTGCCCGTTATTAATTCTGCCTTTTCAGCTTTATCTGCGCTTCAAAGATTTGGTTTTTGACAACAGAAGGCCACACAACACACGTGTGCTCGAGTCGTTCATCCGACAGGAAATGGGCGCCGAGACGAAATTTGCAGATCTCAAGTGGCCGAGGTCGTTTATTTTTTTGTCATTTGAGTTAATGAATTTCTCCGGGTTAATACCCACCGCGGGCCCAAATAATTGCATTTATTGATTTTTAATGTGTTTCCGTCCAGGCTTCTGTTCACTACCACACGGGCCGACTTCTTCCCGGTGCAGCTCGAACTGATGCGCAATTACAAACTGCCCACAAATGATGAGGAAAATGAGGAGCTTGGCTATCGGACGCCCGACGATCTGTTGTTGTGGAAAGTTATGCGCCGCACATCAGCAGGTGAAGCACATTTCTATGGCTTTAAAAAATTTATAAAGCGAATTTCAGCCCCTACCTATTTTGCAAGCGTGGACAATAAATACATCGATGGAGGTGCATGAGAAATTGACTTCATTAATTAATTATTTCAAATTTCAGGCATAATTGCCAACAACCCGACACTGGAGCTGCTCAAGGAAATTCTGTCATGGAACAGATTCAACAAGTACAAGGTGCGGTTTTTGATTCAATAAGTGTAATCGATTTTGTCTTTAATTTTAATTTAAACCTCTAATTCTTTCTTTGAATGCTTTCAGAAAATGAGCAATTCTGTCAACATCGGTTGTGTTCTGTCCATTGGCACCGGTGCCATACCACCGAACCCACTTGAGGTACTTCCATTGTCTGTTGTGCAGTTCATACTCGTATTTTTTGGCAGAATAATTTTGAAAATACTTATATTTGTCTAACACGTGAATGAGTGAGCACTCGCATGCCTTAATAGCCTTATTTATTTGAATTTCCAATTCTTTAGCCTACATATCTGGAATTGGCACAGAATTGGGCGACTCAACCATTCACCTCATTCAATGCACTGCTTACCATCGGTGCAATTCTTGCTGACCAGGTGATGAGTTTGCAAGGTAAGGAGTTGCGACAATTTTTGTGTTTCTAGGTCGCCGCCACCGAAGGAGTGCCAGTGTCGAACTCTGGCGAATTGTGCCTTCAACAGCGTGCACCCTTCTTCCGGCTAAGTGCTCCTCTAACCAAGAACGTGCAAATGGATGAGAAGAACGACATGGATATCGCACGGATGATGTGGGACTGCAGGGTACGGATTGAGTACAAAAACTTGTAGTTAAAATCATTTATTCCTTTTCACTGCTACTTTTAACATTTTTTCAAGGAGTACATGTACGAGCACCAGGACTATGTGGAGAAGCTGTGCGCTCTCCTTAAGAAGGTTGGCCATGCTTCACATCGACGCCGTTTGTTCCAGCCGTTCGTGAGTGCACAACAACAGGATCAGCAGACGCAAACTTCGCGTCCACCAAGTCCAACAACGAGGCAAACACCGCCTCCACCAAGTCCAACGACAACAGGGCCGATCGGGAAGCTGCTGGAGATGGTGTTCAACAACAGAAACGACAACAACCAAAATGATGATGGAAGTGAAAATGGTGAAGCTGCGGATGATGGCACCCAATAAATAAATAAACACCACACATGTAGATTATAAGGTGCCAAAATTTCTATATGTCATATTTATTATATTGTATCACACCGGCAATAAACTTATGTTTTTGAAACACTGTACAACAAATTGACTGGTTTTTGATTTCTTTATATTTTTGCATTTATCCTTTTTCGTTTGTCTCCAATGTTATCATCAGTACCTTTCCTGCGTCATTCCATCTCTCACTTTCATTCCCAGTATGTTTAGCCCATGTACGGGTATCCAGTGTGTGTGTGTGTGTGTATCCGGATTACCTTCTCAAAATGCCTTGTGATTGCAAAATAATTCACTAATTAACTTTTTTACGCACATCTCAATGTTTTCAACTTCTTAATCACTTTTTGAAATCCTATTTTACACGAGGTGTGACTTTCCAGAAATAAGAAACTGATTGTGAGCAGAAATCGTTATACTTTGTGGTTCTAAACTAGAAACTTTCTTTTTTTAGCCTAATTCATGATATTATTGCTGACATGAGCTGATTAGAGCTGCTGCTATTGTTGTTATTAAACTTCACTTCATTTAATCAATCAATCAATTATTTGCTTAAATTGTTAGTGTTTTTTAGATTTAATATCAATACAAAGAGAAGTTAAACCCGGGAGACAGAAATGACTCTTCAGTGGACCGTCATTGCGTTTATCCTTTATGCTGAAATAGGCACAATTGTTGTACTCCTTTTGCCATGGGTTCGACCAACAATGTAATTTTTAGTCATTATTAGCACCTATGTAAATAGAAAGGCATTTTCTAAGAAAAATGCCGTTGTTTACTCTTTTATGCCTCTCAAAAATATTTGTTTTAAGGTGGAAGAAGGTGTTCAATAGTCGTATTTTGCATAAGCTCAAACAATTCTCGAACGTATATGCTTATGCCTTCATTTTCGTGCTCATTCTTCTTTTCGTTGGTAATATCTTCTGAATGATTGAGGACAATGATGCCTAAAGGGTACATGCCTTTGGCCACTGACAGATGGCGGCGGGAGGGAGGGGGGGCTCCTCTCCCAAGACCAAAAAATTTCATCCCAAAAAAGGTCTCAGAAATTATTTTTTGGGATGATTTCTCCAGCCAGGATACCCCCCCCCCCCCTCCTCCTCAGACCCAAATCCTGGATACGTCCCTGACAGATGCCACTCGTGAGGTGCGCAAGTATAGTCATGTGGACATCACCAGAGAGGTGGGTGGACGAGTGGCCGATGCGGACGCGGTCATTCACATGCGCCTTTTCAGGTTATCACTTGCTTTCAACATCGTGCAAATAACTTTTTTCAGGGCTCAGAGAAACCTTTATTTGAGCGGCTTTTCCCTCCTCTTGGCACTGTTTGTGACTGCTTTCGATGAATTGTGACCATTATAACGACCATTTAAGCATCATCAGTCGCATTGTCACTTTGCTCGCGCGTTGTGCCCACCTCGAATTGGCAGCCGAGGCGGCCATGAAGCAAGCAGAAGGAGCCGGGAAAGCGGCTCAAACTTTGCTCGGAAAAGTAATAGAAACGAACGAAGCAATTAAAGGATCGAGGTTAAGCGCAATAAACAAGAGCAGGGATGGCGACCCACGGACCCTTACATTTTTCACAAACTAAAACAAAGAATTAGACCTTATATGTATGTATTTGCGACTGCTGAGTCATTGGGTCGGTCAACAAAAATATCCGTTTTTTATACGTTTTAAAATATTAATTTGATTCAAAGTAGTCCTCGGTTGATTAACTTATTTTCATGGGTTTCCATTGTTTATCCATTAGGAGGGCGATGTCGATGCTCTGTCTGGTGAAGAAGCGAAAAAATTGCGTGGCCAATTGAAAGAAACGCAAGCAAAACTGAAGAAGGCTGAGACAGACCGAGACACAATGAAAACGCAAGCGGAGAATTTGCAGGAGGAGTACGAGCGCGTGACTGTACAGCTGCGCGTCGCTGAGGTACGAATGGAAATGGCGAAACAAAAATAGGGGCGGGAGGAATAATTCCAACTTTTAAATGACTGATACATCCGCCTATTAATGGGTTTTGTGAAAACTTCATGTTTTAGTATCCAAAAATGCGTGGAACAATCTTTATTTTAAGAAAGAATGATTTTGTTGTGAAATATTCCGGTTTTAGGCCTCGCACACCGGTGACAAGAAAAGTGATTGATGTCCAACTTTTGATGGTAATGACTGAAGAATTGACTTGTTCGTGTCATCTTACACGTGCTTCATCTGCCCCTGCCTAAGTAATCCAATGGATTTGCATGTTTCTAGGCTTTTTTAGCCACAATTTATTTGTTGCCTATATAAACCTTCACTCGAGTCGCAATATATAAATGAGTGATTCGCACTAACCAAATGAGAAAAAAGGAAGAATGGAAGCGAAAATATTGAAACAAAATCCGTGATGGATTTTGTTGTTATGTAGAGATCGGTGAAAAGCGATGTGTTACAATATACCGGGTGGTCAAGAGAACAGGAAAAGGAGGAGGGCGCATTGTGTGACTGTCTAACATCGGCGGGAATGAATGGGCGATTCGGACAAAGGCGGCAACAAACATCACTGCCAATTTGCTGCCTCCTTTCAATTCACTTTCTTTTCTTCCGCCGTATGCAGTTGTTTCGACAGGTGACGTCGCTGGACTCGGTCGTATTCAGCCACAGTTTGACTTGCCATCAGCAAGTGTAACACATTGATCGCAGATTTGGCAAGGGCAATTGGACAAATGAGCGAGGCCAACAGCGGCATCAAATGGATGCCAAAAAGACCGGGGCCGGCCCAAAAGTGATTCATGAAGAGCAGTCCGTAGAATGCCTCATTGCCAAAACACATCCAAAATAGACATGGCCTTAAAGATAGCCGATAATCTCGGCAAAATGTGTGCTCGATCGATTGCTTGACCGCCACCAATAAACTGACTTGGATGTGTAATAAAAGTTAAGGATGGGATTTGTAGACTCTTTGTGCGACTCTTTCCCTGTCAAATCCGTCGCGTGGAGATGCATCCAATGGGCGGCAATATCTCTGAAAAGGTAACGGAATAACAGAAAAAGCCCAAATACAACGTACAAAAATGCAACAAATTGAAAGAAGAGCATTTTTGAAGGATAAAAATGACAAAGAGTCATCAGAACGCCGAGGAAAGTGAGACGATCGGTGAGTTGGTCCAACATGGCACCGAAGCGAGAGCCTGCAAAACAAACAGACGAAAAGTGGTAGTATTGTAGTAACCCAGCAAGTTTCATTTTAAACAACAACCCACTTTGGTTAAATTTACGCGCCAAATAACCGTCAAAGGCGTCCAACAATGCGCTGATGAAATAAAAAAATGCAGCAGTCCATGGCTTTTCCCCATGGGATATCGCGCAGAAAGCGCCCAAAGCGAGCAAAATGCGCAAATATCCAAGCAGATTTGGATAGAACAGAAACACGCTAACTTCTTGTGCCCGATTTTGTGAATTGAAATCACCGCCGGAGGGGACGAAGTCCCGCGGCGGAACGCCCGCGGCCTCTTCTTTGCCCGCATACAATCTTAAAGCACTCGAAACAGAAGTAATCCTTTCCAATGACCACCGTCAACATTTCATTCGTTTCCTCTTTTCATCCTATCCCAGTTAAATGGGTGAGACACCCCTAGAAAAATTTACAACAGAATGCCACTCACTCTTCGGACATTGCTCCCTTTCCACGCGTTGGAATTGACACTAACCAACTTTTGAAGAGGAATCCTCTAAACTATTCGTTATCACTGAACAATGATCAGAGATTAAGGTCTTTTATTATTATCCTTGAAG
>JAKKIK010002565.1:0-10637 GCA_024500135.1 Heterodera carotae
TATAGTATTTTAGTCAGGCGAATGTTGTGCGTGGTGGAGTATGTGTTGAGTTGGTTCTTGTTTTGTTGTGAGTGTGCGATCGTTGGATATGGTTGTTTCTATAAATTCCTATGTCGATATGGCTCTTTTGAAAATTTTTGGCCTAAAACATAGGATGATGAATTTCCATTCACCTCCCGCACCAAATTGCCCAACCTTACCCACCAATCTCATAACTCTCATCTGCGATTGGTATTGGGTTGTGTGTTGCCAAGGCAACCATCGGTGCCAAATTTCTTTGCGCTCTCAGCCTCAGTCCACCCCGGGTTTCCCGATCCTCACCTCTTTTTATTGCCTACCGCCCTTATCCACCCATTTATTGTCCATTTTTAAAACTAGAAATTGGCACAATGAATGTTGCCTCCGTTAGTCCCATCCCCCGCGGGAATTGCCATGCTTATGGTGCGTCTTAACCACACAACTCTAAATATAAATAGTGCCTCACAGTTTTGTCCTTGCTTCTTTACAGAGTATACATATTTTTCTCAATCTCTATTCTCTAGTCAATCTTATTAATTTCTCTTTTAATTATTTTCATTCGCAAAAAATGGCTAAAAATTCAAATATATTATTTTCCAATATTATGTGGATTTTTAAAATTTTTTTTAATGAAATTTCATAAAAAGCATTTTATCGGCGAGGAAAAGTTGTTTTTGGCACGATTTGGTAGCAGCTGACAATGGGCGAGGATTTTGAAATATTTTTTATTGTAGTAATTTGGATGTTTTTTTTGCCAATTGAAAAACCGCACTCAAAGTATTAAAAAGGAATTGTGCAATATATTGCCGTGCCTCCGCGTCCAAAAATGTGCCGCGGATGAGGAAGACACTAATTTGTGCATTTCCCATCCCGTAGCAATAACCTCGTCGCTTCCACCACCGGTCCCTGAGGGGTTTCTCGCGTCAAAAATTTTTAAATCAATACGACCACCGTCTCCGGCAGCAGCCCAAGGATTTTTGTGTGGGATTCTTCTTTCGCCGCGGTTTTTCACCCCGGCAGTGAAAAGAAAATGAAAAAAGTTGACTATTTGGGGGGGGGCAGGGAACAGATGCGGGGAGCAGCGCTTCATCACAGTGGGACGGGGACGGGCGGGGGAGGGGGGGGAGAGAATCGGCTTTCCATCCGCATCGAGAGTGAAAGTGAGAGAAAGCGCCGAGAGTGGAAAGAGTTGTTGGGGGACGGGCTGGGGGATGCTTTCCCAACCACCCTAATCCCAACCTCTCGAAAGCCGAGGCACCCACCTAACCATCACACAAGCAGAACACACCCAACCATGTTCATGTGTTCTCATATTATATCCATCATTTTTTTGCTGCTGATGGAGGCGCTCACTTTTCAATGCACTTTTATGCTTTTCCCTACACCAAAAGAACATATTTATTAGGTGTACATTGGTGGTGATCGGCGATCAAAAAAATTCAAGCTGTTAGATTTTTGCTTCCGAAGTCTTGAATTTTCCGTTAAAAAAGGTCATTTCAAGTCATTTATTTTTAAATTGCGTTAAATGTGTAATAAATAACTTAGTCAATCTCTGCAATATCTACACTAATAAGAGTCGATTAAAACTTAAAATATCTAATAGTAAAAAAGCATTTTACTTACATGGATAAATTCAAATTTTATTTAATTTTCCACATTCGAGAAAAAAATTTTCCTGCGACTGATTTATCCGGAAACCTGACTTTCAATTCACGTCCTTTCTTTACTTCTCCCTTCCTTCGTGCCAGCCGCTTTGTGCGGCCCATTCCGAGCCAGCCTCCGTCCGTCGCCATGCCCCCCCCCCCTCTCTCCCGCCCCCCAGCCCAGTTCTGCTGTTACGGGAATTTGTTCTTGCTCTGATCATCGTGATTGATCCGATGTGATCAATCCGTCGAGAGGGGCTGAAACGCCGTTTCTCTGCCTTTGATCAATTATTCCACGCCTCCTCCTAGCCACTATTTGCTTCCAAGCACATTTCAATTTTTATTTTCAACTTCTGCCCCTTCAGCAGAGGGGCTTGTCACTTTGACCCGACCCCCCCCCCCTTCCCTCCCCCCCCCCCCTCTTTTGTCTCTCTCCATTAAACATTTGCTCCCCCCCCATCGACCCCCCACCCCACCCCATCCTCAACTTTTCCATTATACATAAAATGTGCTGCTGCGGAGGTGGTTCATTTGGCCTCTATAATAGCGCTTCTTCGGTGCTCTTTGCCTTCAGCAGAAGAAGAGTGATCAAAATTAATTTATTTAACTAAGAAACTGTTTAGGGAAAATGATTTTTGACACTGATCACAAGTTTAAAGTTTGATCATTCTAGAAATTTTAAATTACAAATTAAAAATCTTTAAATTACCTAATTTGTTCATTAATTAATTTATTTATTAAGTCGTTTATAATCGAACATTTAATTGGGCCCGCGTAATCAGTCAAAAAACTTTTATCTAATCCCTATGTTTCATTCCTTTTTTATTTACATTAATGCGGGGAGATTAATAATTATTTTATGAATAATATTGAATACGCCTTGCGCAATTTAGCTTTTTGATTCAAACCAACTGAATTATTTTACTTAATGACAAGCTCTAGCGAGTGTGAACTTTTGCAGCCTTCTCAGATAATCAGAGAACGGTGGAAAATTGTGAGTGTGGTCGATCCTCTTCGTTGGTGTTCAACTCAGTTTTGGCCTAGTTTTAGGGCAAATTAATTTTTATTCCAAAACCAACCAAATTCACACAGGTTGTCGGCTTCGATAGGGTTGACCCGTTTCGCATTATTTTTTTCAACAAATGAAACAAAAACATCCCTTCCGCCTGGAGCAATTTTTTTGTAAGCGTTATTTTTTTTGTTCAAGAAGCAGAAAATTGGTGGAGGCGGTTTCGGCGAAATTTACGAAGCTGTTGACACCCAAAATCACAATGAACGGGTGGCAATGAAAGTGGAGTCCAGCAAGGTGATTTTGGAAAAAAATTTCTTTTTCAAATCGTAATTCTTTTAAGTTTCAGGCGAACAAGCAGGTCCTGAAAATGGAGGTTGCTGTGCTACGTCGGCTTCAGGGGAAGAAACATGCCTGCAAATTCTATGGTTGTGGACGAAACGATAATTTTAATTACTTGGTGATGGGACTGCAAGGCAAGAACCTGGCCGACTTGAGAAGGCAAGACCCAAAAATATGAGCTCAGACTGCTGACCCCCAGTTCGTGGGCCCACTAATTCCCTTTAATGGGTCTTGGGTTGATCAATTTGTCATTGATAGGCTACTAAGTTAATGATCATCAATAATCAATTATGTTTTATTTTAATTAAATCACTTATTTTATGTATATCTAAATCATTTGAAGAGAATCGCCCAGCCAACGCTTCTCTTCATCAACAGCTTTACGAGTGGCATATCAGATACTCCAATCCATCCGGGACATTCACACCATCGGATTTTTGCATCGTAATTTTTAATTTTGTCCCTTACCCGCAAAATTTCAACCTTCTTAACAACGGAATATTTAGTTTCATTATTTCTTAACCTTTACAAACCATTTTCAATTCAACCCCATGGGCAGGTTCACTGAAGTGACAAATTTACTGAAATACGTCCCCCAAGGCGATGTAAAACCGTCCAATTTTGCCATCGGTCGCTCATTGCCCACCCAGCATTGCATTTACATGCTCGATTTTGGCCTGGCCCGTCTGTTTTTGAATGCCAAAGGCGAAGTGAGAAGTCCACGTACGTTTTGCAAAAAAGAAGCACCAAATTGAATAGGATCCTAATTCTTGAATTTAGGCTCTGCCGCCGGTTTCAGGGGTACTGTACGGTACGCTGCAATTTCAGCACATAAAAACAAGGTACATTGGTAGTGCAATTGATAACAAAAAAAAGAACTTTCTGGAACCCCTAAAAACAGGAAATGGGTCGTCAGGATGACCTATGGTCCTTGTTCTACATGTTAGTCGAATTTCTGAACGGCTCTTTGCCCTGGAGGAGGATAAAGGACAAAGATGAAGTTGGCCGGATGAAGGATGAAGCAGACCTACGCGAATTGCTCAACGGAAAGTAAAATAAAATTTTTTTATTATTTTTAAAAGATTTACATATTATAAATTAAATATTTGATACAAATAATTTTGCAAAAATAAATAAATGGTTTAAAAAAATTTTAGCCCCCCGGAGTTGCACCATTTTGCGGACCATCTCAAGGGATTAAGCTACCCGGACGAGCCGGACTATGAACTGCTGGAGAACTGTTTGCGGGTAGCCATGAAGAGGATCGGGATCGCAATGAATGACCCATATGGTTGGTTAGCTATTGAATGACTGGAATTCTTTCGGAATGTTGGAGCTTGGGTTTAGTTCCCATCCTAGAAGAGGCTTCCACCTTGTCAATTCAATCTCAAATTTAAGTCTAAACGATATTCAAATAATAATTTTTAATTTGTTGAATTATGATTAATAAGAGATTGTTTTCAGTCAAAGTAATGGAATTTCTTAAAGATTGGGAGAATAACTACGTAAACATCCATGATAATCGCCAGCCAGCTGGCTTCCAGCATGCCGTGGACGGCAAAATGTCCAGCAAAATTGGACGCTCTCATACCACTGCTCTTCGGGAACATGGGCCGGCCGGTGAAAAGGCTAACCGTGGCCTGGACACACAAGTAAAATTAGCATTGTGATAAAACGTCAAACAGACAAAATGCCTACTTGAGAAATCAAATAACTTGATTATATTTGTAGGCACCGATTACTGATGAACAAATGACACGCGAGGAATGTGACGAACAAACTGGGAATTTTTGTTGTCCACAAAATTTGGTACACAACGACTCTTCACACGGGCGGGATGAGGCAAAGCCGAAGTACAAACGACAAGAGTTTATGAGGTAAATTAAAATCACCGAATTTCACTCTCGATGATCAAGTTCGACAGTACATGATGACCAAAATTGTTTCAAAAATACTTCCACAAGGCCATAATTATTATTTGGAAATTCACCATTATATTTTTAATTTTACTCGACTTCAAACTATAGGCCTGAACGGAGACCTTATTTACCACCTCTCTCCACCGGACTTTACTATCTTATTTAGAAAACAGAAATTTTTCTTTAAGCGGGTACGCGATTGATGAGTCATTTTCGGCTACACATATACAATAATGAACTCAAGCTAAATTTTTTCAGGCCGAAGATCAACCACATGCAGATCAACCAAAATTTGCAGGGCGGTACAGCAGCAATCAGCGCGGTCAACGAGCGGTTCAAGAAGGTGCACAGCAGTTCGCCGGCGCCGGTGGGCAGCCGAAGGTATCAGAACGGCAGCAAGCTGAGCTCAGCGGCCTCCAACCTCAGCGAGGACAGACAACAACTGCAGCCTAAGCAACAATTACAAAAACAACAAAAGATGGCACCACATTCACCATCATTGGCACACCGGACAGCGAACGGTGGCATGTTGTCCAATGGCACGACAAGGGGTATGCAAATTTAAATTAAGGAAGTAAGCAAGCAAATTACTACAAATTTGGTACCATTCGAAAACTTATTCATGTTTGGAAGTGCTAAGCGAAGGAACAACTCTAAAAAAGTTGCGATTTATTATTGCGAAAAATTCAGGATTTATGATCATTTCATGGCTTTTTTGTTAATTGTTTAATCCTTTAACTTTTGCTTATTCATAGTTTAAAACACACAATATTTCCGAAAGGAACAAAGTTTGTAGAAATTGGTTGGTTAATAAATATTTTGTATGTTAAATTATATTTTTTAAGAATTTGGTGAACAAAATAAGAATTTTTGTGGTTCGATGCCCCATTTGGCGACTGCCTCCTTCAAGCACACCGCACATGAAGGTGGTTCATCACCTTTGGTACCGCTCAGTTCCACGAAATCGGCTACCTCCGGTAAATGCCATTTCCATGGTGATGACTCTTTTAAGAAATGTAAAAAAAAGTTCTTCAATTATAGCGGTGCGAAAATTGAAAAGCAGCGATAACATGGCAAGCGGCGAGTTTAGTCCGTCTAAATCGCCATCTACGCCCCTGTTGTCACAACGTCAGCAATACCGCCATAATAACAATGAAGGTGCCTTTTTAACACATTTTAAAATTTGTTTTTTTTCTATAGGCTCGCGGGAGAGGCTGAACAAATACGCGAGCGCCGAGTCGAACCCGTATCAGCAGCAGAGGATCGAAGACTTTCACCAACAGAAATACATGGCAGTAGCAATGCCGACAACGGCAAATGTTGGGAGTGCCGTCGGTTTGGGAGGGGCAAAAGCACCGTCGAGAAGAGCCAGTCGGGACAGTGGGGAACTGATCGGAAGTGCCAATCTGATCAGTCACTTCAAAAACTTAATGCAGGTAGGTTATCTGCATCAGCGCAGAAATTCATAGTATTTATTCCTGATTGAATTTTTGGCACGAAAATTTAAAAAAACTTAATTTTTGAAATTTTTCCACAGCAGAGCTTCAATTCATTGAGTATCAGTAGCAAACACGGCCGTTCCAAGTCACTTTCCCGCGGCCTGAGCAGCAATGTACATGCTGCTGGTGCTTTGTCCAATGACAAGAAGCCGCATGGCGGGCCAATGGCTTTGACGCCGTCCACACAAAAAATCTCCAAGGGGTTCAACAACAAATTGAATGCCCACGGCAATAACAACAATAACGAGGACACTTCGGCCACTTCAGGTAGAGCAGAATTGAAATCTTCCTCTTTTTAGTGCAAGGACTGCGAACCTTTAGGGTGAGGGTTGGAAAATCCGGCCAATCAATTAATTGATCAATTAATTAGTTTTTTCGACCAATTAATTGATCAATTAATCGGTCAATATTGATCGTTAGTCGGTTTTCGTCAAATAGTTAATTAATCAGTTTATTGGTCAAATTGATTGATATTTATGCTCTGGTGGTCGGGAACAGGAATTTCGGGGAGCGGGGACAAATCCCCGATCAAATTAGTCGGGGATGGCAGGAAAATTTTAAAAAATGCCTGGGATGAAATTTTATGAAATGTCGGAAAAAAGTAGAAATTTTCAAAAGCAGTGTAAGTCTAGGAGAGGTCATTTAAAGACACCCCCATACCATTTGCAGTGCATCTTATGACATTCGAAAAAGTGTCGGAGTGAAATCCTATTATTATTGATATAATTGTACTGTATTGACGGATCTCAACTTTAGGCATTGGCAGTGCATCACCAACCATTCGCAATAAGTCGCGCGATGGCACCGCAGGTGCCGTTTCGACGGATTTCACTGAAGACCATTTGCGGGACGGGCGGCATCGCTCCAGCAGGCGACGGGACCAGAGTGTAGGGAATACTGCTGGCCTACGCAATGGAGCTGCCGCCGGCGTCATCGGCTGCGGCGACGCAGCAAGTGCCGCCGCCACCATAACTGCTGGCAACAATAACAACGCCGGCGGCGGTGCCAACGGCAGTGTTGGAGCCGCTGCACGCCATTACGAGCTGGAAATGTTGCGGACGCTTGGACAGAAACAGCAAGAGCAGCAACAACGCACAGCACCGACATTTTTGCTCAAACACAACGGGCGATACTTAGGCAATTTGTAGCCTTATACATACATCCAATGGATATATTGAGTTGTCCTCATTTCGGTGGGCAATGAATGATCTATCCTCATTCAGCAGGCATTGTATATTACAAAATAATGCATTTTAGTGTGAATAAATTCTGATTGAACGTTAAAAAACGTAAAAGTAATTGTGATTCGACCAATTTCGCCGGAATTAATCAAGACTAAAGAAAGATAGTGTACCCCATGTAATGTATATGTTTCTCCGATATTAACAATAGCGAAACCAAGACAAAAAAAACACACTGGTGTACGATTTGAAATGAATGGTTGATGATTTCTCAGTTTACAAAACAATATTTGTTTTGTCACATCCCCTGAATGGCCAATTGGCGGTAGACATGTTTCTTGTAATCCTCCAACCCGCCGTCCAGTTGTGTTACTGTTTTGTCTTTGCATACCCACAACTCTTTGCACACCAACTCAATGAGACGCTCGTCGTGGGAAACCAGTACAACGCCACCCTTTAAAAAATTATTTAAAAATTTTTTTTGAAGTATATCAACCTTAAAATTGTTCAATGCTTTGCCCAGCGCGTCCACCGTTTCAACGTCCAAATGATTGGTTGGCTCGTCCATCACCAAATAGTTTGGCTGTTGGAGGGACAGACAGGTGAACGCCAGCCTCGACTTTTGACCACCTGAAGAAGTAATCATTTGTGTGAAAGTTTATTCCCGATCACACGGAAATGAAAAAAAAGAAAAGAAATAAATTTACACCGGTTCCAAAATTTTGAAAATTACCGGAAAGTGTAGCAATAGATTGAAAAGCAATGTCGCCGGAGAGTCCAAATCGGCCCATTGCAGCGCGGTACTCCTCCTGTTGTAGTTAAGAAAAGGTACAAAAATAATTTGAAAAAAATGCAATAATAATAATTAAAATAAAATCCAATTTAAAAATAATGGAATATTATTTTTTGTTCTGACTACAATAAAATATAAATTTATGCACCTGTCCTAGCCCAGGAAAACGTTGTGCGAGCAGTTCTAGTGGCGTGTCGTCCATCTCCAACTGATCCACATGGTGCTGTGTGAAATAGCCGATGTTCAGTCGACGGTTGGCGCTCCGTGTTCCGCTGGTGACGTTCAGGTCACCCAACAACAGTTTAAGCAGCGTTGTTT
This sequence comes from Heterodera carotae, assembly GCA_024500135.1. Taxonomy (NCBI): domain Eukaryota; kingdom Metazoa; phylum Nematoda; class Chromadorea; order Rhabditida; family Heteroderidae; genus Heterodera; species Heterodera carotae. Next base: position 8,723 of record JAKKIK010002565.1, read on the forward strand.
TACCAGCCCCATTCTCGCCAACAATACAAATGCGCGAGTCCGAGCGGGAGCCAATACACATCTTCTGCAATTTATTGTATTTAGCAAGGTTGGTTACAGATTCATTTTTTATCCGTGTTCGTATATACGTTTTCTCAAAACATAGTATTTCAAGCATCATTTTCGTGAATTTTATTATTACTTGCGAAATAGCAAAGGTACAAATTCTTAAAAAATATGCCAGACCTGGAAAATATATGTCGTATCCTTGGAGTAACGGAATGACGCATCATCCAACTGCAATACCGGGTTGCCCAACTTTTCACAATCTTTGAAGTGGAACACCACATCAGAGTCGAATTCAACAGGTTGCAAAACTGGCCTAAAAAAATATGCAAGCATAAACTAATAAGAATTGAATTCTTTACAATTTTTCAAGCATTTTTATCCGCGACTGCACCATCGCTGCCCTCTTAGCATTGTAGCGAAATTTGTCGATGAATTCCTGCACATGCTGACGCAGTTGGTGTTGTGCCTCATATTCCCTCTGTTGTAGGGTCAATTTTTCGCGCATTGCCTAAAAAGTGAATAAATATATAATTTTTTTTAACGCTAGAAATGTGTAACCTTTTCAAAGTTGTCGTAATTCCCTTTGTATGCGTCCAATCGACGTGAATGCAAATGAACAATGTCTGTGCAGACACTGCTTAAAAATTTGCGATCGTGGGATACAGTCAGAATGGTGCCATGCCACTCCTAAACCGAAAAATAATGTGTGAATACGCGTCAATGAAAAACGATAAAAAATAACTTGTAGATGATTTTCAAGCCAATAAACGGCACGCATGTCCAACTAAAAAAAACGAATAAAATGAGTAAATCCTACATTAACAAGAAGCCAAAAGCAATGTGCGTCTTCCGGCCGGCCGACGACTTTTTTTTAAATTTATTGCAGGGATTCAACGGCCAAAAAATTCTTTAGTGCGTTTTCGAAAGAAAACTGAGGCCAAAACAAAGAAAAAAATTTTATTTTTTTCCGCTATTTTGCTTTTTTTCCTCAAAATTTTTTTGGACTTGTACGAACCCCACTCAACCTTGACGTACGTGAAACTGACCATGTTTGTTGGCTCGTCCAAAAGGAGCAAATCCGGCTTGATGAAAAGTGCGCGAGCCAGCGCCACACGCATTCGCCAACCGCCAGAAAATTCTCTTAAAAGCAGTAAAATCACAAACTCGTTAAGTCAAAAAAATCCCAAAACATGCAGTTAATTCCCAAAACATGCATAGGTAGTTATATCTACTCATGCCCGCAACCATAAAAATTCCAGGGGGGGGGGGGATTAAAGAGGGTGCGGAAGGGAAGGAGGGAAGGGGGGGGGGGAATCCCTCATTCCACCCCCCCCCCCTGGGTCTTTTAAACGTTAAAATTTTATTTTTTAATTGCTTTTTGGGGGGAAAGGCTCGTTTTTCTCCCGCCACTTTGCTCCCGCCTTTTTGCTCCTGCCGTTTTGCTCCCGGCTTGTTTTGCTCCCGCCGTTTTGCTCCCAGACCGTTTTGCTCCCAGTCGCCGTTTTGCTCCCACCGTTTTGTTCCCGTGTGAAAATTTTCGCACATCATAATTTTCAAGCAAAAATTCTTGAAATCGCAAGGCTAGGTCTAGGCTAGGCTTAGTTCTGATTTTCAAAACTGCTTCTAGGCATATTTTGAGGCGCTGAATACGAATATGACCTCCTTTTTTCCTAATTCCGAATCCCGGACCCAAATTCGAACAAAAAGTCGAAAATTCAAACAAAACATTGATGCAATTTCATTCAAAACTGCAGTCTGGAAAAAGTAATAACAGAATTACACGCAAAAAGGAGCATGCGAAGACGGAGCAAGTAGTGGGGCGCCCGAGTGAGCGAAGGGTTGCGAGCGCCTGGTTAATGTCGGGCCG
>JAKKIK010002566.1:0-10658 GCA_024500135.1 Heterodera carotae
CACGCCCGAGCAGTTCGAATGGGCACACAACTGGTTCTTCCCCGACTATCAGCCGTACATTCAGTGAGTGTGAACAGACAAAATAAATGCGATTAACGCAAAGAAAGCATTGTCAATCAATGGCACGTTCGTCGGTTCAGTTACGGGGACGGAGACGGCACAGTCAATCGACGATCGTTGGAAGTGTGCCAACGGTGGGGGAAAGACGGCGACGAAACGGTGGCCGAAGTGCACAGACTGAACGGCACTGACCACATAGGCATTCTGAGTGATCCGCGCACTTTGGCACTGCTAAGGGATATTTTGTTGATGGCGGCGAACGACGGGCCGGGGCAGGAACAGAAAAATGGCACTTTGCGACCAAGGGGACGCAATTGGCGACAAAATAAGCAATGAGAAAGAAAACAAGAGGATGGGGAGAGAGAAGAGTGAGGAAGGGAAAGAGAGCAAAATGCCCAATTTAATAATTGTTTTTCTGTAAATAAAATGGAGATTCTTGCTTTATGTTAATACTATATAATTCTCCCATTACGTAATATTTATTTTTGCAAAATCAGGAGGGTAATGCTTTAATTCTTCATTCAGATAAATGTGCCATATAGAATAGAAAAACGGAGTAAGGCAAAAACAAGAAAACTGGGCAATAGAGTTCAATAGACTGAGAGAGTGAGTGGAGAAACGAGAGAGACCAGCAAAACAATGAAAAAAAAAAGCAGAGAAACACAAACTGTTTAAAGATAACAAAAATGAACCGGTTTTGTTGAACAAAGAAATGCACTGATCAGAACAGAAATCATGGACAGAAAAACATCGGCTCATCAATCAGTCAGTCGCTCATATTTTTGGCTGCAAATTTTCGGAAGGTTCCTAAATTTTGGAAAAAATTAAAAAGCGCATTTTGCATTATTAAATGTATAAATTCGATCAAAAACCACCGACCTCAAGCGGTTCCAAAAAGATGCCCATTTGTGTCGCTTCCTGCAGCACGTGGTCGACGGCACGTTTGGTTGCTTGGCTCTCCTTCTCCCACAACAGACAGGGCAGCTTACACTGCTTGCAATTCTTTTGACCGGGAGCACGATAATGCCTTGGGGAAAAGGAGGGAGGGGGGTAAAGCCTAATATTTGGCGGCAGAACAACGCACTGGCAAAAGTGGTTGTATTGGATGTTGGGCGCACGACAAACATGGCATTGGGTGGCACCGCAACGGCAATACATCCGATTGCAGCCAACTTCTTTGACAAAAGGCAACGAACAGCGCCGACACCGGTGGATGACCGCCTCGCTGAGCTTATTCTCACTGTACAAATAGGGACGGAAAGCGATTGCAAAGCGTTCTTGGCAAACCGCGGTGCCATTTTTAGGGAGACACATTTTGCATAGTTAGTAAATTAAAATCTCACAAATTAGGGATTGCCCAAATTCACCAAAAACAAATGCCAAAAGGCACTCACAAATGGCGCCTCATCTGTTCCTTCTCCGTCTCCACTTCGTTGCACGGCTTGCCCACGTGGAAGTCGTCCCACGGCCTCCCACAGAGGCGACAGTGTTCAAAATGGCATTTTTGGCAAGAGAAAACGCGCATCTCCGCAGCAGGCGCCTAAAGAATAACACACACATGTTCGTTTTGTCTCTCTTTCCTTTTCACTTGCCTCAATAATGGCGCCGAAACTGCACGATTTGCACCTTTAAAGGGAGGGGAAATGAACAAGTACAATAAAAAATAAAATTTATAAATATTACAAAAAGAGACAAACATTATCGTCCGAAATCCCCATGTTTTTTAATGTTTTAACAAATAAATCGTCAAATTTTTCCTTCTCCCAGACAATGAATTACCGCTCCAAGTGTTCCAGCTTCGCTTCGCCCAGACTCTCTTCCAAAATGCGGGCGTTCAACTGTCGTCGGATGAAAGGTGGAATGTAAAAACGGCATTCGGCTAAAAAACAAAAAACATTTGAAGTGAAAAAACATATTGATGTACACACTCACAAAAGAGAATGGCATTTGGACAATCAGATGCCATACATCGCAGGCCAATGCCACCATCCGCCAATGGCATTTCCTGGGTGGCGGCACGCGCGTGCCCAACCAAACATTCGACACAGAAGCGATGAGAAGAGAGATCCGCTGAAAATGCAATGAAAATGAGAGAGGAATACATAACATATGTAAAAGCACTCACAGGACACAGACGGACCGATGGTAATGGTCCAACTGACAATGTCCTGGCAGCACACTGTGCGGGCAATGGGCATTTGGCCGGTGCAGACAATGCATTCGGTCAACGGTTTTCCTGGCGCTTCGCCGTACACTGCGACTTCTTCGGCATTCTGAAGAGACAAACAAAAATTGTTATTTGTATATATATATATATTTATATATTATTCCAAATATGTACGGGTATCAAATGAGTGACATCGGCCATAAATAGTTGGGTATAGTCGGCACGAAATTGCGCGAGACGAGCGCGATACTCGCGCATGGAATTGGCCAATGGACTGCCGTCCTCCTCCGACGGGTCGGGCAACCAATTGGTGCGGCGCCTGCGAGGGATTGGCAACGGCATGGACCAAATGACCCACTCCGGTTGGCTAATGTGCAAAAAGTCTGTGGAAAGGAAGGAAAAACGGCATTTAATTGACAAATAACGACGACCCCAATTAAAGTTTTATTTGGCTCAAAACATTTGCATTACATCGACGCATGAGGAAGCTGAAGCCGCTTTCCACAAAAAAGCACACCCACGCAGCGACGGCATAACGTCCGGCGAATTCAGAGACGAGCAGTTCAATGAGCGGGTCACGGCACTGAACAACGTATGAACAAAATGCAAAAAACACCCCTCAAAAATCAAAAAGACGCACGAGTGGGAAGTGCTGGCGAAGAAAACGACCGCACAGTTCCATGTCAAATGTTTGTGTGGTTCGACGCGAAAAATATGTCTCGAAAAATTCTTTGAAATCCTCCATGAACGCGTCCAACAGTTTTCCCTTGAAATTCTCGTCCCTTAAAAATTAAAATTGTTAAAAAAACAACAAATTCCGATGCCTTTGCATGGCTTGCTCCAGGGAAAGAAAGGTCGGCTCCAATGTATCTTCAGGAACTTTCGGTTTCTTAAATTAGATTTTGTCAGACTGTTCATAATTAAGAGGGAAAAGTACCTCCGCTGCCCTTCGCTTCGGAAGGGATTTCTCGTCGATTGCGTAATTGGCCATCGCGTATAGGCCGGCACCCGGCGACAAAGCGGGCAACTGGGACAGGTCAAGGTTGGTGAACACGGTTTGCTGGAAATCAAATCAGAAAGAGAGTATAGCAAATTGCGGATGGGTCTATACACTGACCAATGTGCTGACAATTTCGTCCTCGTCCATGTCGTCCACGTCCGACAGTTGTTGTCCCTCGCCCTTTTCATTTTGCTCTCTAAGCGCCACCGCATTTTGTCCATTCAGTTGCCTCTCGCGCAGTCGCGCGCCCCAAGCGCCGCGAACCCGCGGATGAACCTGCTGAAAACGCATTGACAAACTTTGAAGTGTGCGGATTTCTTATTTGTGATAGACTCCCCTAATTTGAGTCTGGGGTTCGAATTCGGTCCAAAGGAGAACGTACCATAAACCCATCGAAAACGGGCTAAAACCGGGAGCAATTATTGAAGGCTTGCCTGCCGTCAACCGATCAAAAGAAAGACCCCACTCCAACACTCACCTTCTGTGGACGAAGTTGCATTCGGCCACCTTCTCCGTTTTGAATGTGACCACTGTGTACGGCAACATTGCCATCGTCGGCTTCTTCGTTTTCACGTGTTTTTTTGGCACTCGTCTGAGCAGCCGCCGCCGTCAATGTCCTTCGCTTGTGTCGACCCATTGCTTTGTGTATGTTTTACTTAATTTAATTGATGGTAAATTTTCCTTTAATTGCCAAAGAAATGCATGCGAAATAAATGGTCGGTCATTTTTAAACATTTGAGGCGACAAATACACATTTTTAAGTAAAAGAAGTGCAAAAAAACTTAACAAAAGGAATGTGTGAGATTTAATGTAAGCAATAAATGGGAATATTGGGAGGATTGCTTATGATTAAAATAATAGGATTGGGGCAGAGAGGGAATAGTAATAGAATAGATTGGTTGGGTGAAAAAAGGGAGGGGATAAAAAGGGCAAACAGCAGAAGCAGCAGAAACACTGGCAAATTTTTGCATACGGTGGGCACAGGGGAGAGAGAGAGAGAAGGGGGAAGAGACAGGGGAGAGAGAGCAAGAAGGGGGGGGGGGGAGAGAGCAAGAGGGGGAGAGAGACAGGGGGAGAGATTGAAACAAAGCAAAAAGGCGCAAGCAAATGCAAATTTAACGGCGTTTACAGCAAAAATCAAAATGACACTTTGGTAAACAAAAGGCCTTTAAAAAGCGTTATGTAAAACTTTTAAAAAGATAATAATCTGAATGTGTGTAAAAATCGAAAAGGGAGACAAAGGGCGGTGTCACAAACACATGAGAACTTTATTTAGGCCATTTTTAATATTTTGAAAATATCATATGAATAGTAGGAGGCAGGGACGTACGTATCCAGGATTTGGGTGGGGTACTTGGCTGGGGAAATCCAAAAAATCTTTTCTTATGGAGTGCTTTTTTGTATTTTTGTGAAGGAATTTTTTGGTCTTGGAAAAAAACGTACTCCGTGTAACCCCGTCCCCTGGATACGTGCCTGGTAGGAGGACATTGGATTTTGCAAAAATTAGACGCATTCATATTGTCCATCCATCCGTCACCCATTGGCCATGTTTTCGTCCTATTGAATGCGGTTGTTGTTCTGCTGGTGCGGCTGCTGTGCCGGAACTCCTCCTCCTCCGTTGTAAAACATTTGAATTGCGTGCTCGGCATCGGCGAGCGCAACGTCAACCATCGCAACCGGTGGCATCATCATTTCAGCACCAGCAACATTTGGTTGCGGTACGGTTGACAGTCGATTAAGCGGAGATGTCGGCGTGTATTGAGGCTAAAACTCGGGACAGTCTTCAGAGTCTAATAAAAAAAAAGTCAGCGCACCTGCTGGGCCTGTTGGTTATAAAATGCTGGCATTTGTTGTTGGTAAATGGGCTGGTTTTGTTGCTGTTGGTAAATGCGCGGATCCTGTGGCACAAATTGCTGGTGGCGTTGACCATGTTGCGGAAACGGAGAAAACTGAAGTCATATCGTTACTTACCAGTTATAACTTATAGAAATGAATGAACACACCTGCATTTGCTGATTATAAAACATTGCATTTTGTCGATAAATGCGCGGGTCTTGTGGTGCATAATTAGGCTGATGTTGTTGACCATATTGGTATGGAATCGGCTGAGCAAATGGCTGCGGGGCATCTATTCGGGGGACACAAAAGACGTTCATTAGACAGTGGAGGGTGGTGAAAATTGAAAAGCAGCAAAACCCCGGCAGTAAATGCCGAAAATAAGGCCGGCCAATGTTGGCATTATGTTGTAACTCACTCTGCTGATGCCGATAGGGCGCCGGCATCGGAGCTTGAAGACCAGCAGCAGCAACACCACCACCGTCGCCACCAGCGGCAGCAGGAGCACCGTACAATGTGAACGGAACGAATGGGTCATCAAAAAAGCGATAATTAACATAATACAGCCAAACAAATGATTGCAAGCCGTTACCAGTGTTCTGTCGGCGATTATCGGGCGATTGATGTTTCTGGAGATTGGCTGTCAGGCGCCGACTGCTCAATGGGAACAAATTGTTTTGTATTTATTCAGATTGAAGGTCATTCAAAAAAACAAAGAAAATACAACACATTTTCAATAAAAGAAAAAACTGAAAGAAGAAAGGAAAACAGTTTATACCCATACCAGAAAAAAAGGGTGTTAGAGATCATAATACACCAAAAGAGTAATAATAACAACAAAAATGAATGAATGCTTCAAATGGAATGAAAGAGAAAAATAGAGGAGGTAAATTAAAGATGGGAAATTAGGAGCAAAGGCTTCTTGCAGATCAATGCGAAGGCCGAGCACAACGAATCTATTGAATTCTTGAATTCTGAGACGAAATCATTTCCGCGCTGATCTGCAAGTAAAAGCAAGAGACTCGCAAAGGTTTCAAGTCAGAAAGGAACAGATCACCCCCCACCCCCGCTGTTCCCCCACCGGCTACCGGTTCGAAAGTCGAATGGTTTAAACGTCGAACAACAACAAAAATACCCAATATTCAGAGGCAAAATGGTCTGAGTGTATTATACAACAAAGTTTGAATAATTTCAGTAAGCATCGACAAGGGTTGTATAACATAATGTTCGTGAGCCTAGAGATGCGATATATATAACTTTTTGAAACGAACTCCTATAACTTACACAACAGCATATCCCTTAAACAGCCTCATCCATTACCATTACCTGCGTTCAATCAGCGCGTCCACCATTCGGCGATGTGCTGTCGCACCGTTGCCACGTGTCCCGCGCGAGGTGGTCGGCAGCTGGTCCAATTGTGGCTGTGGAAGTTGCCCTTCCGCAGAAGTGCCCTCTCCAGCAGCCAACTGTCGCTCTTCCTGTTCCTGGCGCACTCGAATTTGGTCCACCACAATGGAGTCGAGTTTGTTGGCATCCTCGAAAAGAAGGCACTTCTGAAATAAGAATTTGGCCATATATTTAGAAACGATATTTGATTAGCACCTTGTTGCACATATTGCATTTCCAATTTGGCACTTTGGGGTCGCGCAAATGTCTGAAATTTGTCTGTTAAGTTTTCCATTCTTGTTGATTCATCATTATAAACAGAAAGGTGCAGAAATCACCTGCAGAAATGGCTGTAGTCGATGTTGCTTTGTCGACACAAATAACATTGTTTCATGCCGCATCTGTTAATGGAGTCCAACGGACGGAACAGTTAGAGGACGAACAAAGACATTCCAATGCCAAAAATGAACCGCTAACCTGCATGTCATTTTGTTGCAGCCTTCGTCCTTCATAAAGGGAAGGCCACAACGAGGGCATTTTCTGATCACCGCCTCGTTCAGCTTCTTTTCCCTGACAATTTTAAAAATAAACATTTCATCGCTGCATTTTTGCGGATTAATAAATGCCAAAATGCGCCTCACAAATCTCTGTCCCTTTTGTCCTTTTTCATCTTCCCGTCCAGCTCATCACAGCTTATGCCAAAATGGTCTTCGTCCCAACGGCGTTCACAAAGGCGACAAAATTTGGCGCCACACTTTAAGCAGTCGAACACTTTGTTCACACTTTTGTCCACCTCCATTTCGATGGCGAAATTGCACAATTTGCATCTTAAAATGGCAATAAGGAGTTGATGGACAGAAGAAGAACACATAAACAAAAAAAGAAGTGCAATTTTCGGCGCCATTTTACCTCTCCAAATTCTGCAGTGATGCCATTCCAATGTTTTCCTCAACAATGCGCTCGTCCAACTTCCTGCGCACTTCACGCTTCAACAGAATTCGAATGTCGGCTAAAATGGGCAGAATACACAAAAAAAGGCACAACAATTCACTGGAACTGACAGTAAAGAATTGGGTTTTTGCAGTCCGGCACCATACACTTCACACCCACGCCTCCTTCCGCAAGCGGAATTTCGTCGGTCGCCGCCTGTGCCTGCCCGCGAATGCAGCCTCGACAAAACGCATGAGACGGAGCAGGAGATGCGGCTGACAATAAAAAAAATTCTCATCATTTTGGCACCCCAATTACATTGGAACATTACACTAACAAATAAGGAGACTATCCGATGGCAAATGGTGCCCCACCGCCCTATTACCCGGATTTGCTCCCTAATGTTGGCACTGATTGATAAAAGTCGGATTTTACGGCATTTGGTTCACCGCATATTCATTGCATACCTTCCCCTCTTCCCTCATTATCCAACTGCTCTACAGTGCGAGACACTTCGCCAGACGAGCCGGAAGATAAATCAACCAACAGCACTTCATCATCGTCATCATCCCGACCAGGCTGTTGAAGATGAGTTGCCTCAGCCGAGGGCGCTGTACAGCAAACCATGCGATGCAATGTGACCCGTTCAAAACAGACAAGGCACTCCACAAGCTGTTCCTGCTCGGAACGTTCCAACGCAATGTGGCGAGCTTGCTGTTTACCAAAATGTTACAAATCGCGCCCGAACCCACCAGCGACTGGTAAATAGACAGACCTGGGTGAGTTTGAGCCCGGAAAGCAATTCTGGATAGCGCATTTGGTACTGACTCATCAACTCGTTGTAAAGCTTGAAGTACTCGCGGAGCTGTTCGGACACAAAGGCATGCTTGAGACGGCGAATCCGCGACTGAATTGGCACGGCTAAAGCTCGGTTTAAAGCCGGAACAACTAAAAAATTAAACATAATTTACACAAATAATGTTGCATCAAAACTCACTTTTCTGCAATTTGTCCCCAAAATTGTTTTCAACGAAAAAGCAAGCGATCGCTGTTGGAACAATGGCACCATTGAAAAGGCGTACTATTCGCGTGATGAAATCAGCACGAACCATTGGAAAGTGTTCAATCTTAATAAATAGAGGTGCAATTAGTCGATAGAAGAGTAATTGTTTGGTTCCGTTCATCGCACATTTAATTACATTACAATACAAACCATCAATGTTTTGATTCCGGTCCAAGCGGATGCATCGACCACGGCCCGTTTGCTTCGCAATTCGGCCTTGCAAGAACGTAAAAGTTCGCCGAGCATTTTGTCCACGAGAAGGTCACTCAATTGCAAGTCCGCCGTTTCACTGTTCACTGACGAACTGAGAGAGTTACATTTACAACAACTATGGGGAAGCGAAAGTATGCATTTGACCTCCCATTGCAAATTCACTGACTTACTATTCGGATAGGACTTCCTCATTGTTGGCATCTTCTGCTTTTCGTTTCTGAAAACAAGTTTTAATAAATTTACAGAAAATGATAAAATAACAAAAAAAAAGCTTACCGTTCCGTGTTTCTTTCGAGGAATAAGTGCCATTCGGTCGATGACAACACCGACAAGTCCATCGGGTGTTAAATGGCCAAATTCGGCGAGTATATTCGTCAGATCCAACTCCGGAAACATTTCAAGCTAATAAAGCGATTTGTTTTCAACTGCCGTTGTTATCTTTGCTTGCGCCTAACTCACAATGCCTTTGTGCACAATGTTCGGGTCTGCTGCTTGGTTTAATTCCCCATCCATGATGAAATCTGAGTGTTCAACTGCTGCTAATGTTGTAACAGCCAAAGCACTGTTAATTAGTTATGGAAAATAATAAAATAAATGACCGAATTTTTGAAGAAAAAACAAAAGGCAACATGGGTAGTTAATCTTCAACTATTTTTACCAGAGAGAGTTTTGGTGGGCATACCAAGAATAACTAGGAGGTTATCGAAAGGGTTGGGCACAATTTAACAATTTAATTTGCGACTTTTAGTTTTAGGGTGAGGTCGATTGAGTCCCAGAACAAGTGTTTGCTTGTAACTTTTTTATTATCAAACCAATTTCTGCAAACTTGATGTAATGCGAAAGCTCTATGTGTTCAAGAAAAAAACGCTTTTTCGCAATTTATTCGTTAGAACGTAGGCAAAAATACAAATACCAAGGGACTCGAACCATGAATAATGTGACAACGCACTGACCACTAAGCCAAAATTCAAAATTTTTTTGCTGTTAGAGCCAACATCGGTCCGCTGTGTGTAAGATTGGAAGTCATATTTTGCAGGCAGAATCCTAAAGTTAATTTTGTAGAAAATTTAGGGTTTTGGGTGAATCGGGATTTTGTCGTTTTTCGGTGAGTCGGGATTTTGCCGTATCGGGATTTTGTCGGCTCACGGATAGTGCTTTTTGTGCGCGTGCCATCTGTCCCAAGTTGAATTAACGCGAACACCATGCCAAAGAAAATAGTAAGCACAAAGATAAACAGGAAAAAATAGTGTTGAAGAAATTCGAGAAAGAGAGAGAGAAAAAAAGCGTTCTAAACCAAAAGAGCATAAAAAGCCAAACTGCTACCGAATCACATCATTTGCTCATTCCCATTTTTAGTACCTTTGTTTTCTCGTCCCATATATTATTTATTTTCTTATGTCGTTACTCTCACAATGTACGTACTACCCCGACAAACTCGTACTATTTTACATATGAGTGTAAAGATAGTGAGTATATTATTTATTTTCTTATGTCGTTACTCTCACAATGTACGTACTACCCCGACAAACTCGTACTACCCCGACAAACTCGTACTATTTTACATATGAGTGTAAAGATAGTGAGTGGTTATACAGTCCATACTTGTAACAAAGTTCGCAGTACGAGTTGGGGTAGTACGGGTTCGACCAGTACGAGTTTGACCAGCACTTTGACTAGTACAAGGTGGGGTAGTACGGGTTCGACCAGTACGAGTTTGACCAGCACTTTGACCAGTACAAGTTGGGGTAGTACGGGTTCGACCAGTATGAGTTTGACCAGTACAAGTTGAGGTAGTACGGGTTTGACCAGTATGAGCTTGACCAGTACAAGTTGGGGTAGTACGGGTTCGACCAGTATGAGTTTGACCAGTACAAGTTGAGGTAGTACGGGTTCGACCAGTACGAGCTTGACCAGTACTTTGACCAGTACGAGTTGGGTGTCGTTCCAATTAACATTTTATACGAAACTCACCTAGGCTTGCTTAGGCCGAGAGTGTTAATTCT
>JAKKIK010002567.1:0-10832 GCA_024500135.1 Heterodera carotae
TTTGCAAGTCATTTTTGGTAACAAGCGCACAGACCACTAGGCCACGATTCAAATCTTTATTGTCGTTAGGGCCCAAAATCGAAACGCTGTGTATAGGTATACCTTCATAATTAATAGTGCTGTTCTAGAGTCTTGGTCTCGGGTCTTGATTAGTGTTCGGCACGGTATCGGTATACCGCGGTATATACCGAAATACCGGTCCGGTATTTTTCGGTATATACCGTTCAGTGTACCGACCGAAAATAATCGCTTAACTTCTGGTTAATATTGGACGTTTATAAGCATGAATACAACCAAACAGGTGTGATTAAGCAAAAAAAAACATTAATCAAACACACAATGTTTTTTGGAAAAAATACCGAATACCGATCTGTATACCGACTTTTTACATCGGTATTTTTGGTTTCGGTATTATTCGGTGTATACCAGGGATGTGCCGAGCCGGACAAAATCCGATTACGGTTAAATCGCCGATTCCGATTATGGCCAAAAATCCGATACGGTTTTAAAACCGATTACGATTATGGCCCAAAATCCGATGAATTCCGATTACGATTATTTTCCTTAAATCTGTAATTTTTCCAAAAAAATTTATTCATAGTCAAAATAGGGTCTAGCGGGACCGGGCATTTCACGAAAGCCGGAACCGGGCCTTTCTAGGCTTTGGGAAACCCGGCACCCGGCCCCAATTTTTAAACCGGGACCGGGACTAATGTTAAGAAAATTTTTTGATCAAATTTTGTTAAAAAATTTATGCTTTTTTAATTATAAAACCGTTTTTAGTCTTAAATCAATTTAAACGTAGCATAGATAAATCCTAAGCAATTGGAGAATAGGAAGGGCGCCCATCGATACCGATAGGAAAAGTTTGACATTTTTAGCGAATCAGCTAAGAAAATTAACACAAAATTACACTAAAAAAACTTACCAATTTTCCTTGAAATTTCCAATTTTAAGTCGGAAAAGCATTGCAAATTATGCGGAGGAGAAGGCGGTGCCGATAGGTGCCGCCGGGAAAATTTTGAGCATTTACCTGGGTTTCTTATGAAAATGGCAGCCCATAAATCCTTAATAAATACAATTTTAATAATTTAAATTTTACAAGGAGCTTTTTGAACCCAAAAATAATATTTAAAAGTCAAGAAATATTAGAGAAATTCAATATTCATTTCTATGCATAAAAAGTAAAGGTAAAAAATTAAAAATATCATTTTACAATACGTGAGACTCGAACCCACAGAAGACATACCAGTGAAAAATACAACACAAACCACTCGGCCATTGACAATCCCTATTGTTTGGCGAAATTACACCTAATATTTTTTCCTAACTTCATTCGTATTCTTGCTAAAAATTCCTTCAAAAAGTCAATTCTTAGGGGTATAATAATCGGATTTTAAGGCAAAATCTGATTAAGATTATCCGATTCCGATTATTGCCCAAAATCCGATTAAATGCGATTCCGATTACGATTCCGATTCGGAACATCCCTGGTATATACCAGGGATGAGCCAAATCAAAAAAAAGGAAAGGCGAAAAGCGAAAGTTTTCATTAAAAAAAACGAAAGGCGCCCAAAAAAAGCGAAAGATACGAAAGGTGAAAGGCGAAAGTTTTTTCAAAAAGTTATTCATATTCAGTCATAAAATTTGATATTATGGTGCAAGAATAGAAGCATCCGCATTTTCGGGTGTCAATCTTTTTCTCAAATCATTTACAATTAATCCAGCTGCCGAAAAAAGTCTCTCGCTTTCAGCTGAAGTTGCCGGGCGGAAAGAAAACGGTGTGCCAGTTTGGTTAAGAAAGGCCATTTGGTAGCCTTTTCGGCAGTCCAATAGCCATAAGGGTCCGAGTCAATGGCGAGTTTTTTTGCAAGAAAGTATTCGTTTACTTCGACCTTTAAAAAATTTCCGAGTAAATAGCAAAAGATTTTCAATAACAATTGCAAAAGTTTACCTCCGCCTTTTGATGGTTATTCAATTCTTCAGGGCTAGCCAAAGGCTGGAAAAAAATTAATGCACCGGTTTTGGATGCGATTTTTTGCTAGCATTCAGAAAAAAGATCATGATATTAACTTATCCCTTGTGATCCCCCAATTCATTTGCCGTCAAGTCCTGTTATAATATTCTTAAATTATTGGTAATGTATACTTTACAACCTGAAAATTTGTCACATTTTCAGCCTCAATCATTAGCCAAAGTTTTTATTGATCATGTTTTTCGGCATCCAAAAAAGAAAGCTTAAATCTTGGGTCCAAGGTTGTCGACAAAACAAATTCTCGGTCTTCGTGCCTGCGATCCGTTTAACATGCCCTCGCGCATCTATTTTTTCATTCATTCGATGTTGCAATCCATCAATAATCGCTTTTTTGACACTACAAGTCGCCGATCTTTTCCAGTGAAAAGCAAACCACTCTAAATAAAGTGATCACGGCTGTCAATGGGGTACCGCGTTTTTGTAAATCATTTGTAGCAGAATGGATTTGGGCAAGTATCTGAATACAAAATTTATTACAAAAAAGTGATCCCTTGATTACTTTTCGTAAGACAGAAATGACTGCCCAATCGTCGGCAGAAAAAGGCGAAAGTTACAAAACGCGAAAGGAGAAAGGCTAAAGTTCGGCCCAACCCTGGTATATACCGCTCGGTATACCGACCGAAATTTTTTGTTAATTTCGGTATTCTTTCGATATAGTTATTATACCGAAATACCGATACCGAATACCGAAAATCCCATTTGCCGAACACTAGTTTTGATCTCGGGAAAAGTTTGGTTTTTTGGGTGTCTGTCCCTGTCGTGATTTTAGTATAGGAAAACTAGACTATTAAGCAACCACAAAGATTGAGTAAGCGATTAAACAACACTCCAAAAAGTTAAAAAATAAAATAAAGAAAAAGCGACTTTTTCACAATTTAAAAATTGTAACTTCTTTATAATGCGTTATCTGCTTGGCTTCTGCTTATTCTTAACTTCTGAACGTATAGAGCTTTGATATGATATCAATAACATAGAAATTGTTACACTAACAAAAAAGTTATTGCCCAAAAACATGGGCCGTCGGCGAGTTGAATGTCGGGTCTGGGTTTACCTATCCTTTACCGAACCCGACTGGTTTTACTTTCGACCTTTCCCGACGATATGACATGAAAAGTTTATTGTTTTGCGGGCAATTAAATACAATTGTGAAACTGATGATAAGCGCAAATTGGTGAGAGCAGCGAGGCGAAGCAATCGGAAAGCAGATGCGAAGAGGAAAAGAAAGGAATTGAAAAAGAATGAATATAAGCCATTGGTGGGGGACGGAATCGACCTTTTGCCCCCGTTATCCCCGGTGGGTGGGAATGAAAATATGTGAAAAGATGGCTTTATAAGATAAGTGATATGCAACAATTGATCGAATAGCGATAAATGAAGTGGTTGGAAATGGATTAAATGAAATAAATAATTAAATTAAATAATAAGTGAATAAATAATCACTTTTTGTTATTGTTGGTCCCAGTGGCCACAACACTGGGGCCCGAGCAAAAATGTAGTTGACAGTACAATTTTTGGGAAATTGAATGACACAATTAAGCGGCTTACCCCGGAATGTCTGATCAAGAAAGCCCTAGTAAGGTCTTGGCACAAGCTCTCCGAAGTTGTTGCGGTATCGGCCCCGTTGCGCGTGTTCTTCGTTGTTGCCATAGTGAGGACCATCGGTTGGGGTGTAGCGACTGCGGTAGCGGGGTGGCATCCATGCTTGGGTTCCACTACTGTTGTCGATGCTGTTGCTTCGCCCAGCTTTTCACGATTCTTGGCAATCATTTCCTCCGCTTAATCAATCACAGATTTCCGTCTGAAACTTTTCGATCAGTTCTTGCCCTTGTTTGAACAGGACTTCCCTCATTTTTCTAATTGGTTTAACTTCTCTTATTTGGCCTTCATTAAGCCCGGCATAGTCCCATTCTGCTTCCAATTTTGGCTCTTTCGGCATCAATTTTTCGGATTTGTTGTTGTCAATGTTTGACGCTGTTGGTGGCGGTGGGAGCTGCAGCCCTTCAGGCGGAATCAGCGTCAATTCGGACTGACTTATTTTGGCCTATTTTTGAAGACGCTCGAGTTGACGTTTGCCTGGCACCGACAACGCTGCTCGGACGGCTTCGTCGTGTTGCCTTTTCTTTTCAAAGCACTGCGTGCCGCCCGTCTCGAAGCGTCGCGAGTCCTTTTGTTGCGTCGTGCCAAGTTTGGACTTGCCATCCACCATTCGTGAAGCTCCTCCGGCGTTGGAATTCTGCCACTTTTGGCCATGTTGTCGCCAAATTCCACCATGGCATCAAACTCATGTGCCATTGGTGGTACTTGCGGCCCGTAAGTTTTGTTGTTGTCGTCAAAATGTTGAGTTTTTTTTGATGCATTTTTTGAAGAAAAGTCCATTTTTTGCAAATTCCCTTTAATTGTGATATGTAAATGAACTATAATAATAATAATTCTTCGCGCGACAACTCTCCAAGCACCGAAAATTGGATTGCATTTGATGATCAAAATCACAATTAAGAGCGCGCCGGGAATTGCCAGAAGCAAGTATATTATTTGTGGAAATGTGGACATAAATGCGGCTAAGAACGTCCAATCTAGGCTGTTTTGGTCCAATTCGCCCCTTTGACTCAGAAATTTGATCCAATTCCTTGCAATAATTCAGGTTCCCATTCAATTCAAAGTCCGTTTGGCCTGCGGGCATTATACTTGACAGATCAGATCGACTTTTGCTTGATCAAGCGAAATAGATGTTCGGTTTCGGATCCATCACAAAACATGGCTACTGTATTTTTTGGTCCCCCCGTCCTTCGCTGAGCAATTTATGTTTGCCAAGGCGATTTCCATATTGGGGTGACATTTTAATTTTAATTTAACCCCTGTTAAGCAAGAGTAACAGCCGGATAGTGAAATGGGCGAAATATTACATATGGCTGGATCATATTTTGCGATGAGTTATATTCGTTTAAGGACCTTTGTAACTGTATGTACGCCTCCGGAGTGTCGCAAAGATTAGCGATCCATATTTTTAAGAAATGACGCCGATTTTATTGGAAATATTTTTTCTGGCTTATTTTTAAACTGTTCGTCCATCTCTCCGTTCTCACACTGACAATTAACAGTAGGATCAACGACCATGCATTGGCAAACAACGGTTTTCAACTTGCAATCTCTTCCGCTTCACTTCATGTCTTACAATGAAGATTCGATGAAATGCCGTCTGCGAGCATGATGTTTTTGCCATCGGATGAAGTGATTGAGAAAATAGGTACGGGTGGCTGTGTGATCGAATTTATGGTCAGTTTTTGACCATTTGTTAGGGTTTTTGCTATCCCGTTCACTAATTTCAGCCGATGAATTTTTGAATTTTTCGTTGAATCAATTATTTTAATTGTGAGTGTGACTGCGTAGTGCCATGATGGACAACTAAAAATTTCGTAAATTTCGAGTGGACCAAAACTCCATGACTTCTTGTAAAATACTCTGACGATTTTTGACATCCTAACGCAATTTCATCTACAAAAATATTTATCGATCCGATGGGTGAATTTTTTGCTGATTTGGTGATCAACTGTGAGATGTGGTTGCTTGGCGTGAACCTCATGATTATTTAACGTGAAATAGAGCATGTTCTGAATTGGCCGTAATATTTGTGCATTCCTCCTCGTTTGCAATGAACGAAGTGAATTGTGTGGTGCCAAAGGAAAGTGATCATGGAGAGAATAAATGCTGTTATGATCGCCCTTTGCGGCGTTGGCCGAGGAAATTTGAGATGTCATTGTACAGCAAAGCAATAACGTGGAATAAATTTTTTCGATAATTATAAGTGCGAATGTAAGAGTCATGCCGAGCAGAATAGCTGAATAGCTTGGCCAACATTCTGGATTTGCAATTAATTCAGTGCAGAAATAACATATATTTTCGGCGTGTAATTTGTTTTAAAAATTTTTTGCAGCTGAATGTCATTTGGTGACCATAATTTAAGAATTCATTCATGCTGAATTAAGAAAGTTTTTGGCAAGTGAGATTTCTTCTGGTGAGTTGGTCTGAGTCAAATGATGACAGTTAGGATTACAGCAAATTTCGAGTTTTTTGAAGATGGAGTCATCAAAAAAGATTTTAATTCCTTGCTGGGTGCACTTTTGGCAATTTGCACATTCGGGTGATTTTTGGCTTTTTTTTTTTGCCTTTTTGGTTCGGTGAATAGTTCCCCAAGCTCGAATTGGAATTTCTCCTCCATTCCCAATATAATAGGTGAGTTCCCGAGGTTCATAAAAACAAAAACGTGTGCCGTAGGAGCCGCACTCGTTTTTCGAACAAAATTACGGGGTTGCAATGGTTTGTCCTTATTCTTGACCAAAACATTTGGGTGTTTCCTCGAACTTGTCAATTGTTCTTAATTGCAATTGTCGAACTGAATGGCGTGAATAATAAAGAAGCTCGATTTCACGGGCGAATGTTTGCCACATTTCGCTTTTAGGCTCATTATATTTTGGTGTCTCAATTATGGGCAGATCGATTGATAATTCTGATTCGGCCTCTTTGTGTGGTTAACAGCCTTATGCCCAGCTTGGACATTGGCCGCACAATGGAGAGCATTTCCAGAACATTGCTGTTGAAGTAGGTCACATTTTATGAATGGGATTGCCATGCAAATTATAAGTCAGCACAAGGAATGGAATTAGGAGCTTTTTCTTTCTTATCTCCGTGATTTTTCCCATATTTAAACCAGTTTTTTGCATTTCTTCGATTTTCCTTTTAGCTTCTAATTTTGATCGTTGGTTTTATCGCCTCGGGTTGCGGCGCAATGGCTGGCTGCTCTTTATTGAATTGGCTTCCATTTGCTCTCCAATTTCAAGAGGTACCAAGCGGTAAAGCGCGGTGCAAAATATGCCCATTTGCCACTCGAACATTTGCTGATCGAATTTTTAAAAGGTCTTCTGATGAAAGTTTAGTGATTCTTTCCAATTTCCAATATTTTTGTAGTTGGGAATCATCTGCAACAATGACCACATCACCAAGTTTTGGACAATGATTAGTTCCATGAATTTTGTGTAACTTTTGTCTTCTTTCTTTCAAAAAATTTAAATATTCTCGTTTCCATATTTTCCAAAATTTGTTTTTTGTCTTTAGTGACTATCGGTAAATTTCAATCATTTTTCTGCTGAATCGGGATCTGGGTTCCCGTCTTCATCTTCGCTGTCCAATTGAGGTAAACCGGGATTTCCTCCCTCTTGGATAAAGTCAATTGGTCGCAGGGTCTGTACGGAATCCGGATTGTCATCCATCGTCAATGGCCGTGAATTTAGTACAGCTTCGACCTCAGCGACCAGTGTGTACATGTCTCAGCATGCAAAATTCGTTTCCGATCGCTTTTTTGAATGAATTTTTTTCTAATCCCCAGAGTCTCATAGGCTCCCCCCTCCCAGCTGGCCACTGGCACGATGAATTTTCAGCGAATTTTTTCTTTCGCTGCGAATCCATTATTTCTGGATTGTGAATTGTTCTTGACCAAAGTAATGCCAATGTTTTTCTTCCAAAGTGAAATTGCTGGCATTGTCGGAGAGAATGTATTTTGGGCAGCCCCTTTTAGCGATGAAACGGCGTAATCCGTTCAGAAAGGTCTTTGTTGACTCGGTGATTCCTTGTGGCAAGGCATGTGATAAGCATCACCCAAATGTTTTGAATTTCGCCACTTTTTGTTCGGATGACAGTTGGTCCCAGGTAATCCAATCAGACATGAGAAAAAACGAGCGATCGATTCACTCTTTCTGCCGGATAAGCTGGAAATGGTGGCGGAGTGTATGGCAGTGTTTTTTTATGTTTGCACTCGAGACATTGGCTAAGAATTTGACGAATTTGTCTTTTTGTTACACCATAAAATTGTCTTAAAAGGATCGAATGAACAAATTGGACCCCAGCATTGAAAGATTTCCGGTGAATATTTAACACAATTAATGATGAGATGCGGACGTCCCGTGGTAAATATATGGGCTCAATGCTATTAGCTGGTAAGTGACTTTCCGCTCAATGAAAATTTTTTAAACATTTTGGTCGGTTGAAAGCGTGGAATGAGTTTCATTACTGAACGAATTCACAAACACCAATGTAAAAATCACTTTTGCCCAACCGCTGAATTTGTGCGGGTCCAAATCGGAATTTTCCCTCTCTTTTTCTCTTTTTTCAATTATGAGCATGATTTGTTCTTTAGTTTCAATGCTTTCGCTGAGGGGTGAGATTTGGATATTTTCAGGCCACTCTTCTTGGTCTTCATTAACCACGTTGGGCCTTTCCACCATTTTTCAGACATTTGTAATTTTTTGGCTGTCATGCCGCGGGTTGCGTGATCAGCTGGATTTTCCTCTGTACTCACATACCGAAATTCCATATTGCTTTGTCGAATTTCACGGCAGCGATTTTCAATAAAAACTGGCTGTTTTGTTTTGGATTTGATCCAGTGGAGTGCGATTTGGCTATCCGACCACAGAAATGTCGGTGATTGTTCAATGCCCAATTCTTTTTTAACAAAATTTCCCGCTCTTGTTCCGATAAGGATGCCCAAAAGTTCCAATTTAGGAATTGTTATTTTTCCCTTATTTTTTATGGGTTTCGGCGCAAGGCGGCTTTTTGAGAAAAGTAGCGATGATTGAACACTATTTTCGTTTGTACGAACAAAAACAGAAGCGCCGTAAGCAAATTCCGATGCGTCGGTAAACACATGGATTTGGATTGCGCCGTCTAATTTAGTGTTGACTAATCGTTGTATCGAAATTGTTTCTTCCTTCCATTCTTCTGTTATTTCATGCCAACAGAGGGATTGAAAAAACATTCGTGCCCGAAAAGTGACTGGATTAATGAGCCCGAGTGGATCAAATACGCCGTTAACGGTTCGAAGGACTTTGCGCATTGTCCATTCATGCCCTTCGATTTTTGGCATTTTGAATTTGATGACGTCGGAATTTATTTCCCAATCCAAGCCCAAAAATTTTGGCTTTGGCACGATTTTTGCCTCTGGCTCAATGCCTTCCAAAGCGCTTTCTTTGTTTGACAAAAATTCGCGTAATTCCATTCCTGCATCCAAGAATATTTCGCGCATAATTTTTATTTTTTGGATGATTATTTTTTCATCATTTCCCATCAGTAAAATATTGTCCATGTAAATTGACTGGGAAATTTCATCGGACAATTTTGGATGCTTTTTGGCAATTTCCGAATTTTTCAAATGATAGATTATTGTTGCGCTGAGCAGAAATGGTGAAGAGATTGCGCCGAAAAGTACACGACAGAAACGAAAAGTTTTCAGATTTTCGGTCGTAATTGGTTTGTCCAAATTTTTTTAGCCACATAAAACGGGTTATGTCCCTGTCGTCAGGATGCAATTCGAGCATTAAAAATGCAGATTTGATGTCGCTTATGACCACAATTTGCTCGCTGCGCCAACGCAAAAGAACTGATGCCACTTTTGGCAAAAGAACCGGTCCACGGTATAAGACATCATTCATCGATGGATGTCCCCGGAGGTGAGCTGACGCATCCATTACGACACGTAATTTTTTCTTATCGTGTCGATATACGGCTTGGTGAGGTAAGTAATGAATGATTCCATTTTTTGGTGCGTTTTCATCCACTTCCTCAATTATACCATCAGCCAATTGGTCAGTGATAATTTTTTCTTACATTTCCATTAATTTGGCGGATCAATGAATAATTTGAGTTTATTGATTGTTGAATTCAATCGCCCCATGCACAAGTTTTTGTTTGTTGGAGTGGCGATCGAAAGGGCCAACGGACTTGGTATCGTGGATTTAATTTTTGAATGGTTTTTTCAAAGAGAAGATTTGCTATTTCGCCGTCATTTTCGATCGGCGAATCGTTTTATTCCGGTCCCCTTTAAAATGAAGTATTTTTCCGCGTTACTTTACCCATGGTTGGGTTGTGAAACGTCTTCTGACTCATCCATGAGTCCGTATTTCGATCAAGTAGAAACCGGATTAAGCTTCTTTTTGTTTAGGAATAAGTCCCAAAAGTATTCCATGCCGATCAGGATGTCGACTTCTTCCATTTTTGTGGTAAGGCCAACTTATTCCCATTCATCTCACTTTCCAAATTTTTATAAATTTCTTTGGTGACGATTGGCATTTTAATTTAGTCCGTGATTTTTGAAGTGGTTTGCAATTTAAATTCACGTAATGGCGCAAATTTTCCTTTTTCTGCTTTCAATTCCAATTGGACGTTGAATTGTCGACTAGTGAATGACGTTTTGTGTCCAAACATGCCTTGTGCATTAATTAATATCTGCCTTTTTTGTATTTTGGTCGGAATTTGATGCGAAAATTTGGACTTCTTCCCCTTTATCCATTCAATTCGAGACAAACACACGTGTGTTTGCATTTGGTTCTTTTGCGGCAATTATGTCCAATTTCTGCAATTTGCGCAATGAAGATTTGTCCGTAATTAGTAGTGGCCGTTGCACCAAATGTCGGGTCCGGGTTTACCTGTCCTTTACCGAACCCCGACTGGTTTTACTTTCGACCTTTCCCGACGATATGACAGGAAAAGTTTATTGTTTCGCGGGCAATTAAATACAATTGTGAAACTGATGATAAGCGCAAATTGGTGAGAACAGCGAGGCGAAGCGATCGGAAACAGAGCTGCACGAAACGTTTCGTTTCGAGTTTCGTGAATTTCGTGCTTTTTTGGGAGTTTCGTGTTTCGTTTCGTAAAATTTGTCCGGTTTCGTTTCGTGTTTCGTTTCGTCAAAAAAAATTGGTCAGTTTCGTTTCGTGTTTCGTTTCGTTTAGAAAAATTTTGCCAGTTTCGT